>KB295814.1:7772-17896 GCA_000328365.1 Capitella teleta | reverse complement strand
TGCATATTGCTTACTAGTAAGTAGTAGGCCCTATATGCGGGTAGCTGATCGACGTATGTTGTTTAGTTAAAACTTATGTTGTTTGATCACCTCGTTAACAAGCCATGCATACTCTAAAACACATTTAGGGGATCAGAGTGTTACGCAATAAACAGTATATAGGCTGGGTTAGCGGCGCGCAGACATCCCCTTCGATCCCAGTTGCATAAAGTCCTCATATCATTGTAGGCTTTTTTATGCAAATGCTGTTTCTATAATTTATACACATTCAGTATAGATATCAATAAATCGGGGACTTATGTTTAGACTTGCGACGCTTTCATAGAAATCCAGCAAAAGAACTTAAATTATAGAATCTTATAGAAGTTCGTTGCTATCTTTCTCTTTTTTGTTTATGATTGTTTATCACAATGTGTACATTAAATTATGACGAGCTCGCGTCTGCAATATTATGAAATTGGAAAATAAAACTTTCCAGACCTGAGAAAACATACTTCTCGTATAATTATGATAGTACGTTATACAAGTCTTTATTCCTTTCATTTGTCTTTCTCAGTTTCTGTTGCAGGGGGAAATAGGTTCAGGGTGAACGACCACCTCTTGGTTTTGGACTTATTTTCAGACTGCTCAGTCTGCATGGCTGACTTGAATTACTTTACATATTCTATCATACTTGTTCACTCGTATATATGTTATGTTCTCACATCGTCCATAATGCATGCATTCATGATTAAAAGCATCCAATCGATGTTAATCGCTGGGCGATAGAAGCTTGCATGTATCGGTGTGCGTCTGAGTTATGAGTGGGCTAGCTGTTTTGCCAGTACCTGTACATATATATATATATATATATATATATATATATATATATATATATATATATATATATACGCATATATCAAACTAATAATGCACTAATGTATAAATTAACGTGCGTGCATAGCACAATGAAGCAAGTAATTGGCGACAAATGGTTATATGAAAACAATAGTGTGAGCACACGAGCACATTATTGCCACATATATAAGTTATAAAAGCAAAAATCAGGTTAAAATGCGTGATTCCGAGTGAACTCTGAGTAATTTGTTACGAGTTATATACGACATGGATAATTATTGCCTCGTATTCTATTATGTGTATTAGTAAGTGGCAATATATGTGTAATCAGTGTAATGTGCATGTGTGTTGGAGTTTGCATGCCAAGAACAGAATGAATTAGTCATAAGAGATCTGTAATTGAGCATAGGGTTCATAGAATTATAAATGTGTAATTATATGATATATAGGAACACTACGGAACCCTTAAAGGGATGGGGAACTAAATTTTAAGTGATGTTCTATTGACTCATAGCACCAATTGATAGCACTCTGTGCCAAAAACACCATGCCTGGATGCAAGCGTAAGGAATTAATGCATTCCGAATATCGGGGTTAGCATTGCGCCTATGGGAGAATGGCTTCCATTACGAAGTATAGGAGGCAAGCGTCAGCTGAGGGCTTGCCGTGATTGGTCCCGTTCCCCTCGTGAAGCTATCGATTTCAGCCAATCAGAGCAGATCATCTTCGCCATAAAAGGACATCTTTGTTGTTTACGAAACGAAAGCGCATGCGTGCATGGTGCACTCTGGCTGATCTTTTTACTGTTTCAGGATGAGAAACCATGGTAGGTGTCCTAGAAAATCGCTTGTTACAATAAGATAAATAGCAAAAAAAAAAAAAAAAAAAAAAAAAAAAAAATTCGCGCCTGACTGGTGGCAAAATGATTATTCTATCTATTTCCGAAAAGAAAATAAAAAAATATCCAGGGGTTTAGTCGCAGGACACGCTGATATGACGAGGCCCATTGTAAAAGATGGGGAACTCGGTGTTTCATCACAGCTCATGACGTCACGCCTAATTAGCAATATATCTCCCGCGAAATCGTTAGCGATAATATTTCTTGTGTGGGCCAGGCATAGGAATCATTTTTGGTGCATGAAATAACGACTAAAAGTCCATTTTTAACCAGTTCTCCCTCCCTTTAATTAATGTGTGGGTTTCACATAATTATACTAGTACTGGCGCTATGGACCATCACAATAACTTGAACTCGTCGCAATATGATTTGTGCATTATAATCCTCTCTTCAAAAAGGGTCGACTCTTATCTTATGATTGTCTTAAAGCTAGTGTCCAGTACTATTACAAAAGAACATTTATGTTATGAGTAATAACCGATGACATTTATTTAACACAAGCGGTGGAAACTGGTCGCAGATAATGCCAAATATGATAATGCCAATATTGCAAAGAATTTGGTCACCAAATTCTTTGTCAATAGTTTAATTGTGCTAGCACTAGCTGGACTCAGTATTGATGGTGTATGAATTCGCCATCCTCGCATGCATAGTATCATTGCACGTCCAATACATGTACTGATTACTGATGCCCATATTAGCCATATTAATTAAATGTATTTAAAATCGGGTGAAATGGCACTCAGGTGAAATGACCAGTTCTCCGTCAGTCCATTATACACAAGTTTTATGTTTCACTTGATTTCGTCGGAAGCATTGTCACGTGGTTATTCAAGTGACCCGTATTTCTACATGTATAGCGCAATAGCGTTAATTACTTATTGATGTGCGGTTATTTTCAAAATAAAGTTAATTGCAAAATGCAAAATTGGCCTCGTCAATGATCATGTATTTTACCAAGTGTGCCAAAAGTAGTCTACTCCATGTTCAAAATGAAACTCTAAAATTGGCTAAAATATATCAATTATTCCAAAATATAACTACCGGATATGGATTGAGTATGTTATTCTGCGCCCATTTATGCAAAGAAATGAAAGAAACGGTTTATTTTGAAGGAGAGAGGAGCATTTAAATGTGAGTTGTGTGTTCCGGGATGTTTATTCAGGGGCTTCAGGCTGTTTAATCATCTGTTTCATAAACTCTCATTATAAAAACCAACATTGCTTGTGATCATTTGCGATTGCGTAATTATCAATATATGACAGAATTTAATTAATAAAAACAAGCATTTTGCGATGAGGGATAACACGAACGAAGTTTTGTTTACAGTTATCTTCTTCGATTTGTTTATTTAACATTTTAACATTTGAAGCTGTTCTTCTGTTGGGTAACTTAACAAGCAAGCACTGCATATGAGGAATGCTGGCATCAATGGGGGTCACAGTAGTGTATGTTATCTGTGATAGGGGTAAACTCACTAGTATATGCTGGGTGATAACGGCAGCCGAACAGAAAAATCCAAAATGGCCACCAAGATGGCGCATCATTTCATTTCAACATAATTTACTAGTATTCTCCTCCTGAGATCATGTTTAGGCTCTCTATTAAATGGGCAACATACACATTTGCTAAGCAATCACATTCACCCTCGGTTCTGACATTTAATACTGTTTGAACGCAACTACTTGTACATGTAATGTTGTGTACCATTCAAGCAATATTTGAATACCTTCTGGATGCGATAAGATGTCATCTCAATGGTCAAAATATGACCACGCCCTTAATTGTCTGAGATTTTGGTACTCCCTAAAGTAAAACCCTATTGTGAAGCCCTGAAATTATAACTTCCCACTTGTAGTTCAGTTAGTGCACCTTTTCTGTGATTACCGATTTGCTTAGTTTATTAAAAAGCTAAAAGCTCCAAGAGAAAGAAGTGCATATTGTTCGTTGGTTTCCAGTCGCATTGGGCGAATCTGGGAAGAGAAAAAAGGATAACAATTTATATACACTAAGGTATTAAGGTAAATTATAATCATATATAATTGTGTGTTTGTTTGTTTGTTTTGTGGGCTCATCAAATCCAACCTCAGAATCACGAAACAATCTAATGTCTTTTCTTCATGATTATTGGGCAGAAGTGCCCGGATGTGCTTCACCGTGGCCTCTCAGCCCCAAACACTCTCCTCTGATTGGTCAATTTCTCTCGACCCTTAACTCACAAGCTTCCCCTGCACACCCATAAAAGCCCCGACTTCACCCTCAATCAAATCACAATTTCATCGACGATGGATCTTCACCGCCCACGTATGTTCATCGAAGAGAAGATGTTCGCCAAGCAGGCCAGGCTGCGGCAGCTGGAAAGGCAATTGCGACGCCTGCTTTGCCTGCAGAAGCGAGCTCTGTCTCGCTCCCAGTTCAGCGAAGGGGCGGCCATGGAACTGGGAATGGCGACCCTCCGATCCGAGATCGACGTCATCCAGAAGCAGATCGAACTCCTGCTGAGGATGACCCTTAGCAAAAGGATCGATTTCAGCCGTGCTGACTGAACAGCCCAACAGCCAGAGCAACGGTCCTTTTCAGGGCCACCACACTCTCTAGTTGATCCTCTCGCAATGTTGAGCTCATCGGATTTAGTAACGATATAGGTCTACAGCCAAAGTCTGTTGCATGTTCACGATTTCAACCTTTTTCAATGGCACTACACGCTTCCGAGAAAGTGCAAGGAAACAGGCCGCAATGTAAATACCACCGAACGACAGGACTAATAAATAGAGAAAAAAATAATAATAATACTAAAAAATAAAAAATAAAACCCCACAAAAAAAATTAAATAAAATAAAAGAATTACAAAAAAATACACACCAGGTTGCTGTTTTGGGGAATAATTGGTCAATTTTAGCAATGCAACAGCAGCAGCATGAAGTAAAACACGGGAAACGCACGCACGCGCAATGTTAAATCAAATCAGATCAAAGCATTTATGTGTAGATTATCATCAAATATTCATTTATTAAACATGGATAAAATCTTGATTTTGTTTTAAGATTAGGACATAAAAAAAAAAAATAATAATAAAAAATCAACATATTATATGTGAACTCTTGGTGGTTATATATTTGCCACATATAATTTATCCTTATTAATTTACATGTATAAATAAAATGACGAAAATAAAAACTCAAAACTCTGTCTTCTATGGGTTTCCGGCTTTTGTTTTGTTTTTTTGGTTTTTTTTTTTTTTCTACTACATGTAAACATGCGAGATGCTTGGTCCTTTATGTGATCAAAAAGAACGTATTTATCAGTATAAAAGGGGACCAAACACTCAAAATAATGTGAATCGAGTCAGGCAAAAAATTCCACTTCAGCTTTACAGTACTGAATGACAGAATGAGCAGCTGATGCATTCGCCAGAGGACATTGCGTCAGTGGACGGCGACGACCGTCATATATTGGATTTATGCAACCGTGCATTTCATTTGTGCTAATTCGTGCTTATGTATATAAACACGAATACGTCATACTGATACCTTTTTAATTTGTCGACGAATATGGGATCAGCCCAAACAGCTTTGGCAACCTCAATTATAGAGGCATTTGAGTCATTCACCGCCAAAGACAGTGATCACCGTCTCGTCAAGCCCAACGCTTGACCGCCAAAGACGAGATTCTCGTCTTTTGCAGTTAAAGTCGAAGGCGCATACAATAACCACTTCAGCATCATCTCTGTAATTTTTATTCTCGATGTTGTACGATTTCATGACATTTCCTCGTGATGTTCTGATTCGTCGAACTCACTTTGAATTGAATGAATTGAAAAATTATTGCGGAAGTTCAGTAGTAATGTACATCGGTATAAACACAAATAATCAGTAATATAAATCAATCAGCAAAAGACGATGGAAGCAGAATATTCGATATATTAATTATAATAATCACTGAATTACGCTCCTGGCGTTGACACAGCAGTTACTAATTGATTATGTTATATTGCCTCGACAAACCCGAACGAAAGCAGCGAAGCGAAAGAGTTTTCTATTATAGGGGTTACTTCAGAATCAACTAATTAGAGAATGAGGGTGGTTGGCGCTTCTGTCACTGCACTTGCCAGTCTTTCTCGTCGTTGCAATCGACAACACTAATTTGAGTTATTCTCTTTGAAGTCGAATTGTAGCCGCTGACTTTCGGCGCCACCCTGTAAAGACTTCAAAGCAGTGTTTTACTGAAAGTAATTTTCAATGCGGGTTTGTTGGGCAACCTCTAGATCCACGTCTGATATCAAACAAGCATTTACAAATAATTCTTGATTACGAAAGACCCTTTAACGGCCGAATGAATCGAAGCATCGAAGAGTGTTTATTGAAGTTTCATAATTTCATACAGTATAGTGAGTGATTCGCTGAAATGAGACAACAACCTATGCGCCGTTGAAGGGTGAATGCACATGACGCACATGCCACCTTTTTTCTGTGTTCATTATTCTACAATCTACATTTTCATTCCTCTTTAGCGCAAAGCCTAAAACTTCAGACAATATAGTACATGCACAAAATTAATATTTTATTGACAACGCTCCTCTCTTCGGCCATTTGTATGTTACAGAGAGATCGAAATATTGGGGTAGTCAGTGTTTCTCATCAGTGGTTGCTTCAAAGCCAGCTAATTTGTGGAGAAGGATGCTCGACCCCTATGTGACTTATTCTCGATCGTCAACCCAATACATACTGGGTTTTCCGAAATACTAGTATGTATTTCTTTGAAGTTTCGCAACCGCCCTTGCCTCAACTTCTGGATTCTCTCTTCTGATACATCAAAAACGGTGTCCGTAAAATCAACAGTGCGGAGATGTGCCCCCATGGTTATGTCTCCGTCAGCAAAATGATCAAGTTATTCCAACTGACTCTTCCTAATTCGGCATACCCTTGTGCTACAAGGCTGTGTTTTCAAAGCATCTCTCTACCAACAGCGCAAGTTTGTGACGCGCAGGGATTTGAGAAAGCGAGCTAATTAGTGTCTGAAGTCGAGTTGGCGGCGGCTCAAACTGCCGACTTCATAACTGTTATTCTCATCTTTTATCTGCAAATTAGTTATCGCGCGGTAATAGTTATGCCTACCTCTGTAATCACAATGTATAATTTGCTGGTACTACTGGTAGCTGAGAGAAAAGTACGATCTCCTCAGCTTTTCGTTTTCGAGGGGATGGTTTTAATCAAACCATCGTTGGATTCACAAGAGGTCGACCTATCCAATTATGTAACATATATAGCTACGTGTGCGTGCATATAGAAAATACAGAGTGGTGAAATCGAAGTTTTTTTTGGGTAAAATACGAGGCGGTGAGCGGGTATCGGCTTGAAATCGCTCTGGCGGTGAATATATAACATTATAACGGATCATTTATTTGTGTGGTGTGGATCTACAGTTCATATGGTCACCAGTGAATACGAAATCATAAGAATCCACTAGAGAGTGTGGTGGTCCTGAAAAGGACCGTTGTTTGGCAGTTCAACTGATCAGCCCGCACGTGCATACATCAGGTCGAACGGATGCGACATGCTGCGTAGGCCTTTGAGATGATCTAGGGATTCCATGGCGTGCCAGATCTCACCTCGGATGGATGTCATATGCGAGAGTATGGCGTCTGCTTCCACGAACTCCTCGCGAAAGAGCGCACGATCGCGGAGACCTCCAAAGTGAAGCAATTGCTTCTCCAGTCGCCGCAGCCTGGACTGCATGATCTGTATGCTCTCTTCAATGAGCGTTTGGTTTCGGAAAACCTCCATCGTCGATGAAATTATGATTGAATGAGGGTGAAATCGGGGTTTTTATGCTGGCGCAGAGGAGGTCCGGGAGTTAAAGGCAGGAGAAATCGACCAATCAGAGGAGAGTGTTCGTGGTTAATCGACCACGTGACGGCTTCTGAGACCTGAGAGCGGAGGCGGACGAGCACAGTTTCCCCCACTCCATAACTCATTAACTGTCATACAATGATCGTGACGCAATTAACGTCCGAGTTAATTTCATCTGAACACTGTATAGTAGGCCTACATTGAATGGTTGCTATTTTATAGAAATTGTGAATTCATTCTTGATTAATGAAGATTGTCAATATGTGTCTTTTCTCAGATCAACATGTGTCAACAGATATTGGAGCCAACCTTATTCCAGGCATGCAATATTCAAATAAACTCTGCAACACTGAACAACAATTTGCCTATGGGATCAGCAAATGTACATCAAATGCAGCCTCACGTTTGATGCAAAGTCGGTTCTGAAGCATCTCGATTGGGACACAAATATATTCTGCAAGGAACCACTAATAATGACAGTCTGAAATTTATTGTTCTTTGGTTAAACTGATAAAAACAGGGGTTCTGATCAATTCTTCATCGAAGAATTCGACCTTGGGTCGAATGCGAAACGTATGGAGATGCATGTACATGTATTCACAATTCGTTTTACGCTCGTGTGGGGCAACAGTGTCGTCGTCGTCGTCGTCGCCCATCATCGCATTCTCACAGTTGAAAAGTATGCTATTATTATAAATTTCTAATTAATTAGACTTACTGCAACTTGTCTTCACTTCCACAAGATTCTAGAGTATTCAAGAGTACATAATCCATTATAGTTGATAAACCTCAGCGAGATGCCAAGCCAAGGTGTACACCTCGTCCGATTCAGCTGTGTTAGTAATCCATTAATATAATCCAGTACACTGTCACGGTGATTATTGCAAATACACAATCCTGTCAACGCAAAAAAGCCAAGCTGTCACTTGCTGGAACGAGCCACGTCTGTGGTTTCCTCACACAAGATATGAAATAATATGATATGACCTGTATATAACATGACATTCTCAGAGTTAATAATCGAGTCTAAGAGTTGAGATCAATTCAAAGAATTGAGATCGCTTCAAACAGCTGAGAACAAATTCTATGAATTTGCACTTAAGAGTGGTCTTCTTAGCCTTTTATGAATATATTGTTAGTCTTTGTGAATACTGCCCCTTGCATGGATTATACTATTTCTTTGTTTATCAAAAATGTGCTCATAACCTTCACACAACCTTCCGTAAGTGATGCCTGCGTGCACATGATGTTATGCCAACTCATCTCAGGAACCAAATGTGACGAACATGCGAAGTTTGTGGAGGACCACACGTTCTGAGCTGCGACGAAGATATAAAAGAAGCTATGATTATAGTTTTAGTTATAATTGTAATTATAGTTTTAATATCAATATCACGGCAATGCAGTCCATTCTGGAGGAAAGTAATCTATTTTGTCTTTGGAGAAAGCGCGAGAAAGTGAAGATTGAGGAGCTGGGAAATCACTGTAATACACAACTTGGCCACCGGCCAGAAATCCGGCCCACCACCCAAAGGTACCAACAGTCATGATCACGTGATCACATGATGTCAGAAGGGCAAGGTCAAACACATCACTATGATTTCTGGAGAAGTAAATATTCCTTTTGACTGCATTAATATTTCGCTCACTCCATTCAATATCATCGGAAGATACAATGAACATAATATTCTGGAACTGTTTTTCCATACTTTGCATTGCTGTCTCGATATATTCTGGTGGCGCTGTAGTGTAGCCATACCAATGAAAAAAATCACTTGTCATATCACCTCTCCTGACGTGAATTCCAATCAAAACTGACGGACGTCGGTGATTCGCGGTGAATGTTGTCATAGCAACGTTTATCGTGTTCCGAACTTCGGATAATAACTCAACGGAAAATGTATACTGCTTCCGGATGTCTTGGGTCACGTGACGAAAGTAGTACCACGATTGGAAATACCCAACCATTTCAGCGTCGGAATCGGTTTTCTCCAAGTGAGTGATTAAATTCGCGTCGTAGGCACTCGCTCTTAGCTCTGGATACTGCATCCATGATGCTCCAGGCCGAGCTAAGACGCTGGTATTAGTATCCAAGTGGAAGTAATTCAAGATTCTCAACCGATCTGGTACTACAGGCTTTCGACCCAATCTCCTTGCAGTACCGTACAACGAAGAATACTGGAATAGCAAATTTCCCAGACCAGTCACTTCGAAATCACAGCTCAGATAAGCTGAGTTAATATCAGCGCCGTACAGGTAGTCTACAGTACTCTTCCAATACGCAGTGAAATCTACATTTGCCAAGAAGTACACAGCGATGATTTTGTTGAGCACAGCAAACACCAGCCATGCTAGGATTACTCGCTTGACCCATGTCTTCCCTTTAGGGTCAATGGTGCAGCAGCATAGAGTCCTTGGTTTATCCAAATCAACACAGTCCATGCTCAATCTCATATCGTCAGCTGATGCAATACAAATCAGTCATCATAATAATATGCACCTTTGGCATGATGACTTTCATGAGATACTGCTTCACTTTC
>KB295808.1:1863-18942 GCA_000328365.1 Capitella teleta | reverse complement strand
CCCGGATCGTGGTGATTAAAAACCACCAGTCATGCAGATCCTGCCCGGCCAGCCTATAATCGGATGAAGGACTCCTTGAGACGTATGAATTGCCAAAATGCAAGAAATTTGGTTTCGGTTATGCGTGTATATATATTTGTACCTTGTCAATTACTTAAACGAACCCCCTTGTACCGTTGTTTGCGACCTTGGTCCCTTTAAACATGGAACTGTACAATTTTTGCTGAGGTGTTGAGGTGTTGGTGGCAATTTTATTGATCAGGTAAGAATTATGACAAGATCGAAGTCGTTGTTTCCTTTGCTTTTTCTTACAACTTGTATGTATGATATTGTGAAAAGGTGGTTTGATTGCGAGATATTAAATCAGTATGATTGCATCACTGACTATTAAATCGATCCGATTAGGAAGTTATATATTTCATTGAAAAACACGACTCACTAATGATAACAATCTGGTTAATGGTGATCTTTGACCTATTCTTTGGTACTGCTATATCAACCACAATGCCAAAGCCAAATGAGGGATCATTTGTAGTCTGACAGATATCTTGGTTATATCCATAATGTTGTGTTCTGAACATTTGGCGATTTTTGATTACTGAAATAAACCAAGTGGTTTTCTCCGCTATGAAGGCATTACGAGCGAAATAGCATGGATCCGTACTTGCCGACAACCTTCACGTCAACCTTCTTTGATCAGGCATCATGTCACAAAATTCAACATTTTTATAACCATGAATTGATTACTGCAATCCCACATGAGTACCTCACTCATATTTGAGTATTGATTAATTTTCTCCCTTAAACTTGTCACACATAAGATAGGAATTTTCCTTTATTTGCATGCCTAACCCATATACCCGTGTACATACTATTATGATTTCCAAAGTGTGACCTTATAGGGGGGGGGTGCTCTCTCATTCAGTCATACAAATAAATCACTGTGACACTCTGGAGAGTAAAACACATAATTGTGCCGTTTGCATAGATCTTCACTCTGTTTGCTTTAGAAATGGAATTCGGACCTGGCGAATTTGGCGCAGCGGTGGGTAGACGCTTGCGATTGGAATTATGGCACAGAGGCTGGGTTCGAAACCGATGCGGGATTCAGGTGAACTTTTAAACTATGGTATGAATATTCGTGGCTGATTTTGTTCATAGTTCTTTAGGACAGACGTTATATCAAACAGCATCAGCTCCTATCAATGTAGGGGGTGCCGTGAATTACTGGAAAGGCGAACGGACATTTTTTCGTGGCGGAAAATGTATTCTAGCTGGAAAATGCGACAATTTCATAGCGGTCAGTGGATACATTGCTTGATTATTATCTTTTTCTTAAAACAGATCACATTGAGACAAGTGTAGCAATGTGAGATAAAACCACGCTCATTGTGGTATTGTTGGCACACGTGTGTTCATGCGATTTCTTTTGGGTGCAGTGTTGAGCAAACTGACTGCTTACTAATCGCTTATAACTCATATTTGAAGAGATTCATATTACCCAAAAGCACACATTACCACGTGTCATGCTGATATATCACAATGTAAAAACGGAATGCTTCTGCCGCAAGACAACCACTGCCTTTTTATTGGATACCTGCCAATCATGTGCCAAAAAAGTGGAATTAAGAATGACTGTGATACGATAAATACGAATGTCAATACAATTATTGAAATAAAAATATAATAAAAATCACAACAATAAGTGTTTGCAGATGATTTGGGCGACATCCACAGATTTCGGGTGTGCTTACGCGTCATGTGATACGATTGCAACAGCAGATATCAGCAACGCCATTTTGATGACATGCTATTATGGCCCAGGGTGAGTCTATAACTATCAGTGCATTTCCTTTTCATCTTAAATTCGTAGGGGTGACATTGCGACAACGGAACCGTTTAAGGAAGGTAGCAATTGCACTCAATGTTCTTCCAGAAGAGGCTGGTGTTACGAAGGATTGTGCAACAGTAAGTTTACGATAACTGGTACAAGGTGCTGATATTTTACTGCGTGTACTATGCTGCTTCCATGGCTGCTGGTATGTTCTATTGCTTGACGTGATTATCAAAGCAAGGCACTATCATAGCAGCATACACGTGCAGTTTTATTAGGTGAAACATTCAGAGCGACCAATTTGCAATCAACAGACAATCATGATAAACATTTCTCATTCCCCAGGTGAATGCAATGCAAGCAGCGACGAATGCGGTGAGTGCTCGATCGATCGAAAAGAACAAAAGACCTGCACACCTTATGATTGCAGATTGTCAGGCCCATTGCTACTGCGGAATCCTGCAGGCAGACTGCAGCTGTAAATGTTTCAATGGTTGGAATGGCAATGATTGTTCAGGCAAGTTATTAAGGGTTTATGACTTAGCAGAGGTATTTTGACCTTATATTACAAAAGCACAGGAAAACCTTTTCCTTATTAAGGTTAGTATTCAAATTATGAGCTACATGTATCTGATTATTAGCTTAATCTCCAGGCTGAAATACTGAATGTGCTTTGCAATTAAATAAATTATCATATCCTGGCAGTGACCCCAATTTGACCTTCTGTTCCTTGCAGTGAACACAACTGCAGAGCTGCAACCGTGCAATGACGGAGCACATATTTCCACCGAATTCCTTTTTTTGCAAATCTTGGCTGCTTTGTCTGTGGTCTGTCTTCAATTATTCATCAACTAGAATTCATTACCCGTTCATCAATCAATAATATTATGACGTATTAATATTGTTAACATTTTACTTAATAAAACCGCATATATCCGTCAAAAATATTCAATTCATACGGGATGGTAAAATCTGTGCCATTATTTTCATGATCTTGAATTCTGTGAAAAGTATGAACCTTGGGATAGGGGGCAGCAATAGTCACTTTTGAGCACCTATCTGTAATAAGAGAACAACTGTGAAAATTAGTCATTGAGTAATTATGATGCCATAATTATGAAATCATCATGAAGTTAATTAATCATCCAATGGATACTGTTTCAACTGATCATGTGATAACGATAATATATTCAGGTTAAGTATGTCATTAATAAGTTGTATCAGTCGTCCAAATTCTTTCATAACCTGCTTCCGCCGAATGCGGCATATTGTCAACATGTATAAACAGAACATAATTACAAGTGTGAAGAAAACGTCACCAGGTTTAGCAACGTTGGACATAGGGCATTGCTGGCTTAGTGGCAATGCCTAACAAGCAACGACGGTATAACCACCGGTCTGCCTCGTACATCGCAATCCCTAACAAGCAGACGACGACAGGACCACCGGTCTGCCTGGTAAATCGTAAAACTCATCTGTGAATTCTGCGAAGGAGAATGAGTACGACAAAGAACTTTGGAATATTGACCATAATTAGTATGTTTTTGATGTGGTCAATTGTATGAAACTTCGAATATTTTTTTTTCCATGAGCTTATCCTATACGTCAAGTGTGAAAGGTTGGCACGCTTTAAGTGATAATTAGTGCACAGGTGAACTAGTTTTGGATATTTTCTTGATAATGACTACGATTTCGTGCGTTACGACTAGTAACCTGGAATATAAACACTCGATTCAGAGTAATGTCATATCAGTAATTAAATTAATTACTGACGTTTGTAATTGCGTTGTATGTCAACACAAAAACCCGAGGTCACCCCAACAATGTTCGATAAATCGAACAGGATCTTTCGGACGTCATCCTGTATGAAGAAGGCGATGAGATCGGAATGACCGCAACTGCAGTCTGGAGTTCAACCGCAGGGGTGGAGGTAGCGTAATGGTATGGAGAGACATCACCTGCACTGATATAACACCTCTCATATTCATTAACGGCAACAGCATATATCTCAGCGGTACATCGATGAGATTCCGAGAGCGGCGGTTATCCCTTTCATGAAGGAAACGACTGCATGCTGGGTATTTCAACATGCTAATGCTTGCCCACATGTTGCCACAAGGGAGTTTCCAGAAGGACAGGAAATCCACATGGAATGTTCAACTTTTTCTTCGGATCTAAGTCTCATTAAACCTTCGTAGGATGAGGATGGCCAGAGGACCAGGTAAAATTCATCAATTGCGTTTGACTGCTCTTGGAACATAGGGAAGCAATTCCACACAACGATTCATAGGAGATATGAAGCATGCATTATAGCTCATAAATATTGATCAGATACGAGTCGCCCGCAATCTATGTAGGGTGTGGGCGACTTTTTTTTACAGAATTGATTGCCAAGTTCACAAAAATGGAATTGTAGAATATTTATTTCTGGTTATCAGATCTGGGTGACGACATACAAATCCAAAAGTGTTCCGATCACTGATATGAGTGAACATATAAGGGTTCCATAATGGATTCAGATATAGTGACCAAAAATCACTTATAGGCCGTAGACATTTTACTTTGTTTTTGATCATTCGGGATTTAACCTGATTTTTAAGAGATTTTAAGAGATAAAAGGATAAGAGTAGAAGAAACACGAAACTTAAACAATTACTCGAAAACGCGGATTACTCACAGAGAATAATGTTTACTATCTCATCGACGTTACAAAAAAAAGTTATGACCTGTAAAAGTAGTGGGTAATTATTGATATTGTATTATACATGTTTATGGGGGATAGAGCTTGAAAGAGAACATGATGAGGTGTTTTCCTATTCCTCTTTCTTTTATCATCCCTTCTTTAATTATTTTATAGACATTTCAACGTGTATCAGCCCTGCTTGTGGGCGGCCCCATAGTTCACTCAACTAACAATGGAGGTCAATCTCATTCACGCATTTCTCTCTGTTTTCGGCAATATGTCGTCTTCTTTTGATTCGTTCTAATTGGTCCCACTATTGGCCTCCTTTTTTTTTTTTTTTTTTTTTTTTTTTTCCACTCCACAATAATTCTGGCCAGATTTCCTGTTCTTGTGCACTTTGAACGATTAATTTTAGCGACGATGTGTTTAACATATTTTCTCTGATAATGATATTCCCTTACTTCTTTGCGTGGGTTCTTGGTTCTTCCCTTTGATGTTTTGTTAGTGATTACGCTTTGTTTCCACACAGCATATTGGTGGAAGAATGAGTGCATCCACGCTCTTTCGTTTAATCATAATTATAAACGTAATCTTTGTTTTTCATGTCAATACGGGTCAAATAATTTCAACACAATTGTTATTCTTCTAGGGACACAACCTATTTAATTACTGTATAATCAAATTACCCAACCAGCATGAACCAGATTTGGATAATAAGGAGTGCAATAATAAAATACACAAGTCCTCATATCGGATAATCTCTCTGCGACCAAACCCTGTGAATTGCTTCCCTAGTGCTAGAGAGCCTAGCACGAACGTGATCAATGTTACAAGCAACGTGGAACGACCGGAACCCGCCTCGGCAGAAGGGATATTAAGCGCGAAAGCCAGAAAAGAACCCCAAGCAGGAGCCGCCAGGTGAAGGTTTCGCACGCGGAACAGACGCATGGGAAACTCACAACCTGTTAAATAGAACTATGATTAGTTTCAACTCTGTCCTATAAAAACAAGAGCGTCCTGTGATATACTTTGAGCGATTGAATTCTGTGAATATGATCGGATCTTTCTTGTTTTTGGCGATCCAGCTGGCTCTGGCTGTGGCCCGCGATGAGCAATATACGGGGTGAGTTTGGAGTTGGTCATTTGTTTTTGTGCTTTATTATACTATTTGTGTTGGGATGGATTTGTGAATATTTTTTTTTTTGCAATCGAAAATGCTCCATGGGAGAATTCCGTGGTCATATCTATTTTGATTTCATTCGTATTCAATTGTTTTCTTAATGCAAACATTATCTGTCAAAGAAACCGACACCAGAGTTTAATTTATACATGTAGATAACATAAGGCGTATACTAGTATTTTGTTTTGGCAAACGGAAATCGTTGAATATGCAATGTGAAAGCGTCCTGGCATAACCTGAAGAACCTCGTATTACTGAAGTGAAAATTATTCAAGAGAGTTTACATTTCGGAAAAACCCGCACAGGAAAAGCATTTCGAGAACTGCGATTAATACTCGTATACAATTATAACTCAATTGTCAATTGCATAAGAATAGTAGGCCTATATTATAGGTAGCGGGGATAATATTAATTATCATGGCTTAACCGTTTGTCATATAACTTACTCCGATAAAGAAGTGGGCAAATATTATGCAGTTTGTCTGCCAATCCGTTGGATCCTAACGGGTATTGTTGCTTGACCTTTCATTTGAGACCAAGAGTCGTTCGTGAATTCCCCGCAAGGCGGTCAAATGTCAGGAGGGAGATGTACGCTTCATTCATTGTTGAGCATTGGAGACTGACGAGTGTAGCGACACTGTTAAGACTGGTCACCAGCAATGATGACCAAAGCAGAGAACTGTGGGGCGTCCAGGCTAAAATGAGGCTAAAATGACGTAATGTATTACACAACTAGGAACGTTATCTCTATTTTGTTTAATATATATGCAGCTTCGAGTTTTGTTATTTGCGGAATCGTACGTCAGGGGATTCCCATGGGGCGCCAGAATTATGGACAATACACTCTGGTTGCTGTCCGTCTGTGACTGGACATTGTAAATAATCAGTCATGTATGCATGCACAGAGCATGAATTATTCTGCAGTCTATCAATTTGCAATGCCTCTCTGAGTGTCCTCTATGGTTGTCTATTGGTGATTCAGTTGTCTCAATAGTATACCCAAGGTTATGTATGTACAGTAATATACAATAAGTATTTAATGTGGCGATTCATTCCTTGATGTTTCCAACTTATTGGTGTTAATAATGAATCTCAGCTATGATGGAAACTGTGTTTAAGTGGAAATATAAAAAAACATTTTTTTACACCACAATAAATCACATTTGTGCCAGAAGACTGTCTGAGTCGTATGCTTTATCAAGCACTGCAATTAGATACGAAGCACAGGTCTCTTTGGTGTTACGCAATTCTGGGCTTAATGTAATATTATGTTCAAAAGGTCATAAGAACTTTTCCAATGAATGACCTACAAATGCCACAATTAAGCAACCACTTGTACAGAGATGTGTGTATTTATTATCCATTTCTAGGATATTAATGCTCTTTAGAATAATCGAACGATCATGAGGATTTGCCAGGATGTATCAGTAAATTAACTCCATGCAATTGCTTGGTGAATGCTAGTCGGATTTGACTTGTTACTGGGACAAACTCATTTTGGTCACAGCAGACCATAAAACATCAATGAACATTTCTGTTGATTGCATGCTGTCCGTGTTACACATTCTAAGCAGAAAACCTGATCTGAAGTCGCTAAATTAGGACTAGGCAGTAACGCCAAGGAACCCATTGTTTCCTTAATGAGTATAGTTCCTTCCTGTGGTCATTACATAACATATCACATGATATCAGCTATGGCAAGATTCTGCCTAGTTTATGTTACTCACTGCCTGTCATGCATATTCAAGATGCTCGAGCCATAGCCTCGTCAAAGCTGCGTGCTGTTGACATTACTGTGAGTGAGAGCTCAGCAAATGTAGTTAACCAACTTTGAAGCCTTTTCTTCTTGCTTGGTGATCTGAAATGCGGTTGGGGTGATCATGGAGGGTGTGTTAATTTAGTTCATAAACACATCTAGCCACTGGGAAATTCATGGTTGACATTGGAACGAATATGTTTGGATTTAGTTTGATGATTCATGGCTTTACAGTGCATCCACTCAACTATAGAAGAGAGATAGAAGCCAAGAAGAGGCGGTACCTGCAAACATTCATTCATCTATTGCTCATAGCATAAGAACCCAAAACAATAGTTTTCTTTACAAAGCTTTACGTTGTTATCCCCTTTGCAGTTTTCTTTCTCGCTTAATTCCACTCAAGTGATAATGCAATGAGTGCTTTAACAATTGCAGCAAAGGGAAACATAGCGGAAATTGCATTTCCCTCAAAATTGGACCTTGTAAAAGCCGCAATGATGAAATAATTATGCAGAGAAGAGTGTGGTAAAATTGAATCAGGAGATGAATTATTCCTACTCGTCTGTGTATTTCACAAGCGAACGTGCGAGGAGACTGCAACTCTTCTGCCAATTATTTCAGACACCCTGTCGTGTCTCCATTGGGTATAGGGAATACTGAGGTCAACTTAGAGCTCAAGTGACCAAGCTACGATTGATACGATTGTTTGTTTATGCACTGAAGGATGCTTTTTATTATTCATGCAACACGACAGTTATTCAACGTAGAATTTTTACTTGAATAACGTGTGGCGTTGGTCCAAGCTCTAAGCATAATTATGAATATTGATTAATACATTGCAAGCTGATCATAGAATGTAGTCGTTATTACGTTAATAAAGCTCCATTGATGACATGTATCAGATTTTTACCCAGTGTATCATTGCATTAATAGGGGTGTTAATGTTACATGTAAACATTAACACATTAACATTAACACATGGTGGCAGCTCCCGGCAATAATAATAATAATAATAAACTAATTAACAGTGAACCTTAACCTTTAGCAAACACGCTTCGACCCTCGGTGTTTTTTGTTTTTTGTTTTTCAAAACAAATAAGATATTCCTCAAAATTAAACACAGCCACACAGCCATTGCTGATTAAGTCCTGTATTCATGTGAGAGAAATATACATGTGTCCTGCTGCGGTGGATATTACCAATGGTCGTCCCGTAAGTGACACACCATGAATAATTCCAATAGAACGTGGCCTTAAGGTAATCTAGGACTGCAGCAGATGCAAGAGAGAAGCATAGCAAGGCGTTGTGCAAAGTAATAAAGCGAGACATACCTTTAACTTTGAATCGTCTCTAAGTCTCTAAGTCTAAGTCGCACTTAGCTTGTTGGGAGGGATCATGAGTGACCGGACCATACGTGACTGCATTATTGCACCTCTGTACATTGCATTGTGACTTGGTGACCATTGTCATGCATAATAAAAGTTCAAACACTGGCAAACAAAGATGTTTGATTTGCCAGCTTATGACCTTTATTGAGTCGTCGTTGCGTCTTGATTGTGCTAAGTTTCCATGACTATTTTTAGTATGATGCACGATCCTCTCTCTGGCGGTCTGACCATGCTAAGCCTATCTAAGGAAATTGGACCTGTTGCAAGTGCGATAATTGCAGCAGTAAATCACTTTCTGTCAAATGCTGAAAGAATCTCGCCATGCGTATTCCTTGTTCACTCGACAGCTTGAGTCGCAAACCGGAAGTTTGGCGATCTGAGAAAACTAAAGGCAGTGGGCGGTGATTAACGATCGGTTTCGAGAGGGAAAAAGTAACAGAGAGAAAGAAAGAGAGAAAGATAGAGCAATTGTGACGCTGCGGGTTGCGTGTCAACAGAAGCACCATTACAAGGGATTAGCTGGCCAATCTGGGAAACAAAGGGAATGTTTGTGTGAAAGATAAATCATGATCATGCCAGCTTTTGCTGTCATATTTTATGGTTATTGTTTCTATATGTTTATGTTTGAGCTAATTCAGCGAAGGAACATTCAACTTTCGCAGCATGCATGCATGCATTTTCTATACAGTCTTGCAAAATACAACAAGACAATAAGTGTCATTCTAAGAGATTAGTTCCTGACTTGGATTCTCCCTCTTGCAATATCAATTGCATATAAAATCGTAACCACATTCGAATCCCCGTATAGTCCCATATTTGTATGAGCGTGTGTGTATGGCAAACACAATATTGTGCTATTTGTAACACTGTCTTCATGAAGACTAATGCATTATGTCTTATCATCCCCGTTGTTAGCTCTGATATAATCTATTGTTCTCATTCGTGTCTTCAGCCAACAATGTTTATCTGATACGCAATTAACATTGATCACTGATAACATTGACATCATTTGTGTCCCAGCATTTATGTAACACACACAGGAACCATAAACTGGTGACATAAGGAAGGTGCATTATTGAAAATAAAATGACCTCAAAAATATAGTATCGTTTAGTATCTTTCTACATGTGGCAAAATTCCCAGGGTCAAGAATCAGAACGAGTCGCGATGACATCGAGTACAATTACAAATAAAACAATAAAGATACAAAGAAATGAACAGAATAGAAATTAATGTGCAAAACACAATAGGTCATGTTCAATGATAGAAGGAGTGTCAAGCACCAAAAGCAAACCATTGTGAGACTGACTATTGGTATGATAGAGCCATTCATCTTGGGATACACGTGCATTTATTGTGCAGCAATAGCAAGAAACTATTAATTCTAGTTGCACTGATCATGTTCATATAAATTAGTGCATGGCATCCACACATGCGATAATCTTGAACTCTGTCTATATGATTAAATGTTGGATATTTATTTTAGTTCAACATTATGGGATCCAAAGTTTACACGTTGCAATTCATCGACTGGGCGATTCCCCTTTGATATAAGCTCCCGTCCAAAGCGAGGCGAGGCGTAGTGTCTTATTTTATATAATAGACCCCTTTAAATCTTTGAAAGAAAGCAATGCCAAAAAGAATCACAATGCGCCTGACCAGAAGGCAGAATTGTTGCATGAAACATCTATAGATGTCGAAGAATGTTTGAAATTACAACCAACCATTCATTCCATCAATTAAAGCAGTGAGTACGTGAAATGGAATCATATGAATATGGATCTAGGTAATCTAATTAGACAAGTTAAATAATCTTACAATCAGTAACAGAAGGAAATATTCTCATTACCAACTGCTGGGTTCGTTTGATTATCCGACAACCTTAATTAACCCTAATTAATGACCTACCTCGTAATTAACAGTAGTGGGCCAAGCTGCGGCTTCAGATTTCGGATTTCAACAAATTTCAGTCATTCTCCAAAGCTAAAAATGATTCAATGAATCTGAATATCGAAATAATTTATCCTGCATTAATAAAACTGTCTATGGGTCATTTAGTTTATTCTCCTGTTTCTGAGCGCCGTCATTACTCGTAGTAACTTCAAGGTATTAAACATAGACACGGTTGCATCATAGAATGGTGATTAATGATATTTCAGTTAACACCATGGACTCCGGTTGCAACAGCTCACAATGCACTCGTTTACACCGCATACTAGAGACCCTGTCAATAGCGCCATGGTGTCTTTGCAGAGGGGACTTCAATCACATCGTCAACCTTGCTACCCTGACGCAACTCATCAAATATTTACTCATTCGAGATGAGGACTTCTAGGATGACCATTAGGAGGAAAAGGTGGAGACTGACACCTGATCTCGAACAATGACCGCAGGATGCTTCAGTTGATATTGCAAATATGACGAGTTTCTTTTGGTCGCCGTTTATGAGGTGCTTTGAGAGAAGAATTACAACATTTCCAATAGAAACACATCGCAAAAAAACAAACTACGACGTATATATGCAATGTATATAATATTACAATAAGATGCATATTACGTTGATAACCATTATTTTCAATGGCCCGCATTGATGTGATTACTATGTATTTATACAAGGAAATCTCCTTGCCAATTGACCAAGCGAAAGAAGAGCCTATATTTTAACAATAGATTTCCATCCGGCCTGAAAGGAAGAATCGCACGAATATCTAAAATAAGACAATAATCGAAGCCACTTAATCGTAACCATGATATCCCTTTCCATAAACCATCAATCATTCCATAAATAGATGGTTCTTAAGTTGCACTCTTGTAAACAAGACATTGATCACATTTCTACGGAAATTATTTAAAGCCGCTCAAGCGGTTCAGCCCTAAGTCTCCTCCTCCGGTGATCTATTCACATTATGCGACGTTGGTCCACTCTGCTAATCCCAACCCGAGTGATTGGCAAGGCCACAGGTGCGTAATTACAATCAAAAGGATGGAAATTGCACCTGAAAGGAATGCAATCAGGATAAATCGGACGCATTATGTCACAGGTATACTCTGCCCTAAGGTTGCAGGATGCCACAAAGGGGAGTAACCTATTAAACACGGTGTTGACTTTACAGGCCATCAATGACAACAGGTGTGCTTGTTCCCGACGTGGATGCACACAATAAACTTGCTAAAGAAAGCGTAAAGAACGAGAGTCAACAGGCATATTGGGCTCTAATGGCGACATTTACGTCGTACGTGCCAGAAGCGATAGCGGAGGCATTCCGCTCGTTGCTGTGATTTGCCAACCAATTCCCCGCTATGGACTTCCGGTGGGCCTAATTTGCGTTGTTTTTTTGTCTTTGCAGCCACAAAGTCCTGCGTCTGATACCCGAGAAACAGGACCACCTGAACTTCTTGCATGGCATCATGACACGTGATACTGGCATGGATGTTAGTACACGCATCTCCAATTCTAGACCCTTGGGTCATTTAGCATGGAAATAGTTGATCTCATATTTAAATATCAGTTGTATCTAAATACACTATTGCTTGATTTCGCGTGTTTCTCATTCGGTGGATGTTTGTGTGTGTTAACCCTGCCGTCATCAGTGATGTATTTCACAGAGCTAACACGTGTATAACATATCAACTTGCCATAACCTCAAATCTTTCAGTTGGATTTCTGGACTGAGCCTCACGCAAAAGGACACCCCGTGGACATACAAGTACCTCCTCAGTACATTTCAGCCTTGAAGGAAATCTTCAATGAGAATGATCTCAAGTATTACACAATGATTGAAGATCTGCAAACGTGAGCCCTTCACCACAATATGTCGGCAAAAAATTCAAATTAACATAATTTATTCTCAGGGTGATCGATGACCACATGGAGAAGAATAAACAAGCCAAATTGCGGAGAGCTGGAACAACCAACATCAATGATGATTATCTCGAGTTTGAAGAGGTGATTTGCAGTCATGATGTTCCTTGACCATAAGCATGACCTCTTTTGTAGATGATGGATTATGTGGAACAAATGGGCGAACAGTGCGGAGACCGTTGTGAAGTCATAGACATCGGACATAGTTATGAAAATAACGTTATTAAAGTCATTAAGGTACTCGAGTGTGCATTTCATGAGTTGAATCTCTTGATGTGTGTGTGTTTGCATAGATTACTGACGGTTCTGGAGCCACTGACAAGCAGGTTGCGTGGATTGACGGTGGTATCCATGCCCGCGAATGGATTGCGCATGCTGTGACCCTCTATTTCATCGATAGGGTGGGTATTCTTGATCTTGGTTGCAGTTGATGCGTTATGACTTTTGCGGAGTGAACATTGAATCTCCTTTTCAGATGGTTAACGGTTTAGATAGCGATCCTCTTGTACAACAAATGGTTGCAACCCACGACTGGTACTTCCTACCCTGTGTCAACCCTGACGGATACATCTACACGCACACCACTGTAAGTAAAACGCCCAAGTTGTAAGATGAGTGCGTAATGATTTAAGACGTTGTGAATTACAGAACCGAAACTGGAGAAAAACCCGCGTACCAAACGACGGCTCTACTTGCGTTGGAGCCGACGCTAACAGGAATTTCGATCACAACTTCGGTGGTAAGGCTAGCCTCATGCTTTATCGAGAATTGTATACCGCTACCCTCAATCTAGACTCTAGGATACTTTGATACAATGTCAACCAAATTCACCTTGTTAATGGGGAAATTGACAGCCTCGTATTGACATAATACAGCTGATTAATTCCTCGAACAAGAAAAATTGCCCTTCATTCGTTTTGTAATAAACTACTATGTATTTTCACTTAGAAACCTAGAAACTTAGAAACTTAACGAGAAACTCTCTTATGTACGATGAATATTTGAGTTGACCGAATCTGCTGTTCCGAAGCAGTGTTTTAACCCACACATCTGTCACAAAGGCATTGGAACCAGTGACAACCCATGCAGTGACACTTTCCACGGTGACTACGCCTACTCACAGCCCTGCACGGCTGCCCTCAGCAGCTTCGTCGAGTCCAATATCCCAGAAGGCAGTCGCAGCACTTTCGTCACCATCCATAGTTACAGTCAGCTGTGGATGGCTCCTTGGGGCTACACGACTGATAGACCCGAAAACTACGATGACCTGGTGATAACCTGACCTACATATATATGCGGTTTTCTGGGGCTTCTATATTGAGCTTTGTGTGGATATGAGCATAAGTGCTATTGCATACATATTGCTTATAGGTGCTTGTTTCGTTTGAATACACACAATTTAAGATATTGTTGTTTCCAGGCTGCAGTCATTCTTATTTACAATTTCTCTTTGCATGTCCCGCTGTACTATTCCCTTGGCGTTCTCCTTTCCAGGGATCGGAGCTAGTACGCAGGAGTGTTCTGAAATGTATGACGGAGAATACGCCTTTTCTCAGCCCTGTACAAGTGCAGTTGCTCGCTTTATTATGACACAAATACAGGGCTATCCCTCGATGTATCTCACTCTGCATAGCTATGGTCAACTCTGGATGGCCCCCTGGGGCTACACAAAGCGGGCGCCGCTCAACAAGTCTGAATTGGTTAGCATTAGTTGTGTTGTTGCATGTACTGTTGTCGCATGTGGCTACCATGTCATGCCCCTTTTCAGCTTGCTTGTACGATGACTATCCTAATGCTGATTTCCCCCCATGTCGTGAATGCCATGGGTTGGCACCATGGATTGGCACCATGATTGGCACCACCAGTTCACTGCCGTCTTCTAACACCTTCCACGGTCGGAAGCCCTGTTCTAAGGCTGTCTCAGATTACGTCATGCGGCTGAACATCAACAACCGCGCTCATATTTTTGTGACTATTCACGCTTATAGTCAGTTACGGGTGGCTCCGTTGGGGATAAAAGGAGCCAGACAACAACAATGTGGTATTAGAATAATTGTATCCCCTGCGATCACAGAATTAGATCATGAACACATGAACATCATAACGTGATAATTCTTATGTTAATTAAGGGTGATGGTGAGCTTCGTTAATACTCCGCCATACTTTCTCCGGGATTAGAACCTAATATCTCATATCTTCATGTAATTGTGTTTGTTATTTGTCTGTATTACGTGTTCACTGTGTACCGTGTTGTGGGTGGAATGCATTAAACACTATGCAACATACGGTATTCTTTTGATCCGTGGCATGTACGATGTCTTACTATGTAGATGAAACGAAGAAATAAATAACTGTGAAATAAGAAATAAGATATTGTCTGCATGCGTTTAGCTGAACACCAGAAATCCGAGCTATGTTATTGCTCTTCAACAATATCCAAAATTTGCAGATGCGAGTTGGAAACGCGGCGGCCTCAGCCCTTCAAGACGTGCATGGAACACGATACACCGTTGGATCAGCCTCGGAAATCCTCTGTAAATATCCGCCATTTTGATACCAAAAACTCGACTAACATCCCTTTTTGTAGATGCCTCTTCGGGTACCTCACGTGACTGGGCCTATGGCGTCCCTGGTTTCGAATTTGTTTACACCATTGAGTTGAGAGATACCGGGGAGCATGGCTTCTTCCTGCCTCCAGAGCAGATCTTGCCCAGCCAAGAAGAGACCTGGGCGGGTATCCGGGCCATGTACACCGCCATCATGCAGTGATGACGTCACAGAAGGAATTCAACGAGAAGTGCACATCTGATGAATTTCTAATACAATTAAACAGCTGATAAATCACAATTCACTGTTATTCTCTTGAAAGGACCGGATACAATAAAATGTATAATTTTATAGGATATATATATAGTTGATTGGATAATGGACAGTTATGACAGGATATCAAGAAATGCTGCATCAATGCTTAAGGTGGACACTTTGTTGTTTGCAAATTGATTTAATGAAACGAAAAATAAAGATTTATTTTCATGATTACCTTTGACTTTAGCTGCCTGTTGGTTGCCCGTGCAATTCAGAGTAGTTCGAAGGTTGAACTGAGTTCACTTAAAAAATTGCATGGCGTTGTCAACGTGACTCCCTTGCATTGCCAGTGATGCAATGGTGTGTGCGATTGCAGGTAGGTGATAAGCAGAACGAGAAATTGAAGGGAAAACTGTGGGATTCAAAACATCATTGCCTAAGTAACCTAAGTCAGTAGTCATCAGGGATAGAGCGTTGTGGTGTGCGTGTTGTTGTAAGGATTTCAACCAATGGGTGCCCAGTAAATGTGCCCAAAACGCTTGTATCAGAATCAAGTGATGTGATTACACATACTGTAACCCAGGCTGAGATCCTTTGATAGTAATTAACGGTTGCTTACGTATAATTATAGCGGCGCCGTGTATTGTAATTATAAGCAAGATATTGTTTATCATAATAATTCATCAAAACCAACCAGAACAGAATACAGAGGAACACAGAACAATCAAAATACGCAACATGGACCGGATGCCGGAACTCTTTTTAGATACGATAAAGATGGGTAGCGGGTCGATGGGCGGTCGAGTCCCCATGACATCCAGAGGGCAGGAGTTATGCGATGCCAAAGCAAAGGCACTGAATAGTCTTTCTTGTCCAGTTCAATATGACCTGCCTTTTATATTTTGACACAATGATGTATTATGAGAACTCACACAACACTCGATATCAGCTGATAAATGTACTCGTAACCATTACATGCAACTGATTTATCCACAGAACATTTTGCTACAATTCTGGGCAATTTTAACTGCTGAACTTTTCTGATTTGGAAAAAAAGAATGTATCACAGGCGACCTAAGCATAATTCATGTGTTGCGTACCATTCTAATAGTGTTCAAGTGACATGTACATTCAACATTAGAGCCATGAAGCTCACCCGTTCCCTCCTGTGTTCCTGGTCTCCATGAAACTCACCCGTTCTCTCCTGTGTTCCTGGCTCCATGAAGCTCACCCGTTCCCTCCTGCGTTTCTGGTCTCTATGGAGCTCACCCTGTTCCCTCATGTGTTCCTGGTCTCCATGGAGTTCACCCAATTCCCTCTTGCGTTCCTGGTTTCCATGGAGCTCACCCCGTTCTCTCCTGTATTCCTGGTCTTCATGGAGCTCACCATGTTCCCTCCTGTGTTCCTGGTCTCCATGGAGCTCACCCAATTCCCTCTTGCGTTCCTGGTTTCCATGGAGCTCACCCCGTTCTCTCCTGTATTCCTGGTCTTCATGGAGCTCACCATGTTCCCTCCTGTGTTCCTGGTTTCCATGGAGCTCACCCAATTCCCTCTTGCGTTCCTGGTTCCAT
>KB295802.1:30323-42222 GCA_000328365.1 Capitella teleta | reverse complement strand
GACATTCGTTAGCTTTGAAAGCGAGAGGTGAACTAATGAGTGGAGAAGCCGGGGATTATTTTTATATATCGTCATTACGACCGTTAATAGCCTGCTCGACAGATCTCTGCTTCAGCTTGACTCCGCCCTAAGTATGCCAAGTGCGCTCGAGCGTGCAAGCGAGCTTGAAGCAGGGAGGCGGAGCATAGCTCCAAGCCCTTTAATCTTCTGCTCGTGTTTGTTAAAGTACTGAAATATTTCGCCTTTCACGTCACCTCCACGTATTTACACTTAACGCTTAAAGCGCGATAGCTCCTGCCTGCTGGTCAATGCGGGCCACGTCAGGCTCACGTCGCCTGCAGGTGACCATGAGAGCGCGCAGATCAAGTACTCGCGCCACGTTAGCCTAATGTTACCTGCAGGTGACCAAAACTTACACCTGCTGGTAACGTTAGGGGAATGTTCCGTGTTTGCTGGGTTTCCTACTAAACTCGGCCAATTTATGCCGACATTTCAACATGTTTACAAATGCAGTGCACTCAAGCCATTCGCCTCATTTGCATAATTTATGTAGGGCGCATGCCTTACGTGATTGACGTCGCGATGAAATGCTTTTCGCATTGTCTAACGAGCAGACGACGCCACAGCACCAGTTCGGAGCGGCCAACTGAGTGTTACACAATGATGCTTTTCGCGCCAAATAGTTATAATAATTATTATCAAGATGGAGCGTGGAAATGGGAATTAATCAGTTGAAAGATGAGCAGTAGAGTGCGTTTCGGCCTATGAATTTCTTATTCAGTTGTACTCATAATATCATAAACAACACTAGTATTGGAATTTTAAAAAGACTCTTCAGATAAGCTGACACCGAAAACAACTCCAATACATGTAAACAAAACGAGCAAGACAAGGAGAAGCGCGCGACTGAATTGGCGTGACGTTTGCGCGATATTTCTCAGTTTTCAGCGCACACGAGAAGGGAGGGGGGGATGAAGTCCGCTGAACGCTTTCATAGAACTCCGATTTTCGAACTCGGCTTCGTCAGAGCGCCTTTCTCGGAATATATTTTGTTTACAGTCTGTGCGTGCTCCGAATTGCGAAATGAGGTCATTCTGTTGAACTGTGTTGAAAGGAATGCTTCAATAATATTTGAAGCTCTAGTTTTTCGCGTTGACAGGATGGTGCATTTGCAATAATCACCGTGACAGTGTACTGGATTAAATTAATGGATTACTAACACAGATGAATCGGACGAGGTGTACACCTTGGCTTGGCACCTCGCTGTGGTTTATTAACTAATGGATTATGTACTCTTGAATCTTGTTGGAGTCACAGAGTGTGGAAGTGAAGACAAGTTGCAGTAAGTCTAATTAATTATAAATTTATAATAGCATACTTTTCAACTGTGAGAGTGCGATGATGGAATAAAACTCGCATTTGTCGAGAGGCAGTCGTGCCCTCGACTGATATTAGCACATAATATTAGCACATAATATTAGCATATAATGTTAGCACGTAATTTTAGCACATAATAGTAGCACATGATTTTAGCACATAAAATCAGCGATAATAAACCAGGATATTAGCCTACCATTATAGAAGGTCACTTGGCTGGTAGTTGATGGATTACTATTGCTGACCTCAATGAAACTGACGCCGTTAATGACGTCAGCGGTGGGGTCAATGAACTGGTGGCTACCGACCACTGTTCCTTCGCCAAAATGAAAGCCTGCGTTCCAATCCACCCAGAAGATGTTTTGCGTCGACGTTTTAAGTATTTCTGATGAGGCAACGAATGTGCGATCGACGCTTCCGCTAATTGATGAGGAATACGAGGCAATATTATTGAAGTCACCAGGATATAAACTCACGTGAGATTTATGCTATCCGGCGTTATCTCCAGTGAAATTATTCCATCGAAATTAAGAATCAACGGCCATCCACCTGCGACACCGAAGATCGTATATCCCGCGCTGAAATTCACGCCAGTGACATTCTCTTGAGCCAAAGTGTTGATTGTAAGTTCAGTTTTTTGGGCAATTCCAAGCACATGGTTAATCAATGCAGTGGTGATCACCGCAAATGTGAGGTCGATCTTTGGATGTGATCGCATGGTTGATTCCGGAGTCTGCGAATGATGAAGAGAGCACAAAACAGATGAGAAGTAAGGATAATGTCGCCCTCTACCCCGGAATAAGTGATCAATAGCAAGACTTTACATTACTTATATGATATACAGTCTCGAATTTATATACATATTATATTATGTATAAAATTATGGGAATATTCAGACAGGGCGATTCAAAAGTATATTGAACTTTTTTTAACGACATTTTTCTCTTCTCTCAAACCACGCGTTGTGTCGTATCGACAACTGGTAAATAAACCAATATTTCATTTTATATTGCGCAATATCCACCCAAGTGCTCAAACCCGAACGAGGCATTCCACGATCCAATGATAATGTAACACACTGGTTTTTCCTATGATGGAGATTTCCATGTTCAGAAAGCTTTGGATCGCTCCGCAACGACACGCGGAATCTGCTTCAACAAACCACCATTCTGATCTCGACCCATGCGAAGACAAATTCCTGAGAAAATCGAAACCGATTAAGAGAATTCCTCTTTCTGGTGATCAGCACCCGAACACCGGTAATAATAATAATGTCACGATTTGTTATCACTTTATTTTTATTTTATTTTTTATTATTGACCATCACTTTATGATGTTATCATTTTATTTTATTTTTTATTTATTTATTTATTTTTTTTTTTTTTTTCTAATATTGACCATCACTTTATGATGTTATCATTTTATTTTATTTTTTATTTATTTATTTATTTATTTTTTTTTTTTTCTAATATTGACCATCACTTTATGATGTTATCATTTTATTTTATTTTTTATTTATTTATTTATTTTTATTTTTTTTTATTTTTTATTTTTTCTAATATTGACCATCACTTTATGATGTTATCATTTTATTTTATTTTTTATTTATTTATTTATTTTTTATTTTTTTTTATTTTTTCTAATATTAACCATCTCGAGACAGACAGGCAGTCGAATACACCTTCTTTGTTAACTTAATCCTTAGACAAAAAATCTGAAATGCGATTGTTTTGGTTTAAGTTGACCTAGTGGAATAAACATACTCAACAAAAATGGACGATGAAAAAATGTTCTACCATAATATTATATAGTTTATAAAGTTTGTTATAACATTCAGTGGCACCGACATTTTTTATGATACCGCTTGAAGATAGGATGTGCGAAGGAACCGAAACTGCTACGGCAACAGTATTATTATACATTATGGAGGATTGGCACCCATGATTTCAAATAAAAATTCTGACTCTAATAATCATCAAATTATTCTAATTGTCACACCACAATGCATTGCAATGTTTCCCACAATGCATCGCAATGTTTCCCACAATGCATCAGAAGAGTTCAACCATCTCTTTGTGATGTACGACGAATATACGACAATAAAAGCTCTGCTCAGATTCATAATTCATAGAATTGATTGTTGTCACTTCGCTGAGTTCTAATTGCATTATGGATGAATTGTCTCTCAAACTATTGGCAATACATGAACATGCATGGACAGGGAATATTGTGAATCATCCATAGCACCTCCTGTCTCCTCTCTTGAGTTTGTGTGATTATATATCACATAAATGAGCGAATGAATGGTCTTACAATGTGTGTACTGACCAAAGGTCACATTATACCACTCAGTGAATCTGTCAGCCAATCAGCATTGTGTATTTGAGTGATTGATTCGTGCATAAATTAACGCGTATAAATAAACAAATAGCATAGATCACTCTCGCCATTCACCTAATGTTAAAGTCTCAAAATTCAATTTCATAACGCCTCCGCTCACTGAACGTTATGATCACATAATTATGCGTTAAATTGAGCCATGCGGAAGGATAGCGCAAATATCGTCTGCACGATGGCGTCGCCTCGATTTTCAGTCGGCAATAATGTATACCACCACCAGAATTTGGTGTTAATGTCAAATGTCAGAGAAACTTTAGGCTTTAATTTATATGTTGTGAAAATATGCAATAAATGTACAAAGTGGGGGATGAACATCGTGATAAGTAAAATCTTGTCATTATCTGCTCGACTCAAATGGTCAAAGGTCATCAAGTCGAGGGTCTGACAAGTGCCGTATATTTATAATATAATAATAATCATCTATTTGCAGCAAACTCAAAGTTTACAAGTATCGTCTTCAAATACAAAAAATCAAGTATAAAAAAAAAAAAAAAAAAAAAAAAAAAAATCAGTTTTGGCCAAAGGCCAACAAAAGATCAGAGCATTCGACATAGGTGAGAGGTGACTCTAGGTCTCCATTCTTTAATTTACAAAGTTCAATAATTGTCAGTGCTGAGGTGCGATCATCAGGGTTTGTGGTTGCAGCCCACGTCTTGTGAACTAACTGTGCAATTGATCTACCACATTCAACATCATCAATTTTGAAGGATTAACAGAGATCAAAAACCAAATATTACCGTGAATATTGATTTATCCAAATTTGACAGATATCATGTATTGCTTCATTCGAGTAAATCAAAATGAAAACGGTATTAAGTTTTAGCGTTTAAGAAATCGTTCAAATCTGGAGCCAAATAACGGAACTGGACTTCGTCTGGTCGGTTATTTGGCTCCACATTCACTCGAACATTATCAACCCTAGCATAATCACCTCCTTCCCGTGACTTATCCCTTTATACCCTTGTGTTGGGTTTCATTGACTAGTAAGCAACTGGAGATTAACACGCAGAGGGCACAAACAAGAGAAAGATCTGATTTGATATAGATTCCGCGTGTTGATAGCAAAACCTATTGAACGCCCTCTCTCACCAGAGCTTCTGTTTAGTCATTGCAAGCGTCATGCGAAATGAAAACGGAAGACAGAATGAAAGAAGAGAATAACGATGCTCAGTTACTTATTCACCGAACCAATTCTTGCCTGACTGCTGTGTTTGGCCATTGGCATCATAAACCGACGACACGTCAATTGATGCTCCCTATTTTGGCCTCTTGCGATTCAAGTGAATTCAATCGGTTTGACTGATAGTCTGGTTGGCCAAAGCAATCGATACAAATGTCTTTGAATGCATTTTGGATAATAACTGAATGTGGGTATCATGGCGAAATGGCAATCGCATAAATTCTGTGTCGCAAACTACACACATCATTTCAGACGGTCAATCCGCGGCGGTTACCTGTTTGGCTCAGTGGGAGAGCGTTGGACTTTCAATGCAAGGGTAAGGAGTTTGATTCCAATGGGAGGGCATACCATGTGTGGTCTCTTACTTAGGGACTTACAATGGGGACCTTGTAACCAACCAACTATTTATTCGTGATTTATGGGTAGCACTCCGGTGGATATTGCGTTATTCAAAAATGAATTAGTTATTTATTAGTTAGTGAAGAGTTGTAGGCTGAATGCAGAAAAGGCCGTGTTTCGACGGGTCGATTCTCGGGTCTGTTCCTTTGTGCAATAGTTGATATCGAATGCACGATTAATCATGAGCATCTACACGGCACAGATCTGTCAATCAGATAGGCTATATATCAGGTGGTATAATATCACCTGAGACGCAATCCTATTGAGCTGGACAATATTACATAATACATCCATTGCTCCTATTGGATTCAATCTGATTCTAAATTAAATGAAATTTCGAGGTGCAGCAAATAATAATGCACCTTTAAGTACACATCCGGACAATAAAAAATATTACGCTTTAGTTATTAACAATCTTCAAGTTGCATAAGGAAACTTAGTCAACCTATACATTAAAGCATTTATCATAATAATAATAATGGACTTCCCTGGCCACAACAAGACAAAGCACACGCAAGCTGAAATCAATGAAATCATTCACGCATCGTGAACATGTTTTCTTACTTTTCACCAAAATCCTAAGAATACCAAGCATCACTCACTAACCTGCAACTGTCAATGCTGCCACACCAACTACGATCTATTTCTCTGCCTTGGAACTGTGGCTGAGGGAAGGGGGGCGGAGCAATGGTTCCCTGCGTATTGGGTTCATACGCTGCTGGGTGCATGCAGGTATCTGCATCTGCGGGTGGGGACTCCTCCTCTCAGCCAGCCTGTTGCGTGTCGGTGGCCAATGGTTATCTAAATATTGAGCATTTGGTCTTGTGGTCGTGACATAACATCATACATACGCAGATAAAATTCTACTTTTTGGATAGCATTTGCTTTGCTTCAGCATGACATGCAATGCAAATGTGTCTTCAGATGCTGCTGCTGAGATGGACATTGTCTGTTAGGGGTCAGCTATAAGGGATGTGATTTTCGTAAGCAATTGCTTCCTGATCATATAGAAAATGATTTTTGTTCCTGTCTGAAAGAAGAGCGTTTCGGTGCTTCAGGCTGAGCAGAGCATTATACAGAGAGAAAAAAACCCCATGGAGACAATGCGTCTTCCTCCGATGCGTGCTGAAGTTGTGTTAAGTTTTACCCGGTTTCCCCGCTGTACAATTTATGAAGCTCCATATTTCATGTCAAGCATTGTCCATGATTCTATGCAATGCTAAAAGAAAAACCACGTGTATCTCCGAACCCAAGCACTGTAGATCCAATATAAGCTATACGAGTGCAATCCTAACTCCCAGTGTGATATTGACCAACCTATACTGATCTCTCTCAGGTCAAAATATCTCAGCTACAAAATTGCACAATTCTGAGATCAATCTTCGTGGTGATACTTCTTCCTTCAACGATTTATCGGTGGGTTTCAGAAAAGCTACGACAATTGTTCTCTGCACTTTCCGGTTTATGCGCACTTAGTGGGAATCAATTCATTCAATTGAAGTGGGTTCCAAAAGGAGGCCCAATATGACATTGATTCAACGTGCTTAGCTCATGGAGCTAAGACTATTAAAAAGGCCGATGCATGCTTCACCACGTGACCAAGAAATTGAGATGTTTGCCTATTTTATTATGATAATTTGATGAAAGATTCACGATTCCCCTGGTGGCCTGGTCAGGGAATGGAACTCGATCTCGTGTGTGTTAGAAGGCAGTTCGGATGCAAACAGTGAGCATTCTCAATTGAATTAATTCAATGATTGTGATGCACGCAGGAACAAAAATATCACAGCGCTTTTAGTTATTTAGAGCTGAAGTTGAATGTTGCAGGAGCATAAGCCACAAATCTTTATTTGTTTGTGACTCGGCATTGTTTCTGTCCTTTGATGGGGCATTGTTCTGTGTGGTAATGGCGGTCACGTGGCGTGCACTGAAATGGTCACGGACCGTAAAGAGAACACATTCATCGATTCAGACACCGTTAAGTGATTTCCTGTGACCTTCAACCCGAATTAGCCATCATTGTACGCTTTCACTTGTGACGCACGACAGCCAGGCAAGATGGTTGAAGCCGTCCTATTTAAGAGACGCGTACACGTCCATACAGAGGCGGGTTAAGTGATGCATGGCTCTCTGCGCCTGTTTGTAGACCATTCATCATTTTGATTAAACAGCAAGGACCGTGATCATTTTCATAACGCTGCGAATATCAGCACGGAACAATAGCCAATAGGTTGATTCTGAAGAATGTTATGAAATAGAATCATACACGAAAACTTCACTTATTACATTGTTTCTGTGCACGCGGATTCTGTGAAGCTGAGTAGCTTAGAAGTTTAGTATAAGCTGCATGTAGAGCACCAAGCATACGTCAAATCTGTGTGCTGCCCACGATAGCAATAGTCAAGTCAATAAGGGGTTTGTGGACAAAATTGCTACAGAATTTATATTTAGTTTACCCGATGCAGAATTGAAAGCTGCATATAATATATCCAAAATATGCTAAAATTTGGGGTTCACAATATACCTACAATAATTATTTAATTTCACCCCCTTTTTGAAGGTTCATTGACTGGGCTACGAGGAAGTTTCATTTATTGGTGTGAGGAAAAAAGTGGCATTCGATTGATGTTACGATCATGGGAAGTATTGAATGATAACTTTTAATTATAATTGTGATGTGTTTGCCAAATACCGCATGGGACTTGGAGTCGTTATTTGATGCACCAATGATGATTCCTATGCCTGGCCCACACAAGGAATATCATCGCTAACGATTTTGCGGGAGATATATTGCTAATTAGGCGTGACGTCAGGAGCTGTGATGAAACACCGAGTTCCCCATCTTTTACAATGGGCCTCGTCATATCAGCGTGTCCTGCGACTAAACCCCTGGATATTTTTTTCTTTTCTTTTCGGAAATAGATAGAATAATCATTTTGCCACCAGTCAGGCGCGAAAAAAAAAATAGTTTTCGCTATTTTTCTTATTTTAACAAGCGATTTTCTAGGACACCTACCATAGTTTCTCATCCTGAAACAGTAAAAAGGTCAGCCAGAGTGCACCACGCATGCGCAATATTGACGCTTTCGTTTCGTAAACAACAAGGATGTCCCTTTATGGCGAAGATGGTCTGCTCTGATTGGTTGAAATCGATAGCATCACGAGGGGAACGGGACCAATCACGGCAAGCCATCAGCTGACGCTTTCCTCCTATACTTCGTAATGGAAGCCATTCTCCCATAGGCGCAATGCTAACCCCGATATTCGGAATGCATTATTTCCTTACGCTTGCATCCAGGCATGGTGTTCTTGGCACGGAATGCTATAAATTGGTGCTATGAGTCAATAGAACATCACTTAAAATTCAGTTCCCCATCCCTTTAAGGCTTCGAATACTACACATAATTTCTGGAACAATTAACCGAGAGCTCATCTCCAAATAAGGTCCGATGTCGCTTCACCCTGGCATACCTAAAGAGATCGCCAGTCGAACGCACGAGCGATTCCTGATATAATATGCATGCCGAGCTGGCGCCGAGAGCATTCCCCCATTGTCCATAACAATTCACCAGTTCTTAATAGGCTGTTCCGTTACACCCCCGCTTACGTAAAACTGACCTAGCTTACTTTCGGTGACTCGCCAAACGCTTGTTTGAAGCGTACGTGTCTTTCACTAAGAACTTGAAAATTCTAAAATAATACGCGAAATGGTATTAGGACCATTAGGACACGGCGGTTCGAATTCATGTTGAGAGGGCTATTAAGCGCATTAAAGGCTACACCCTTTTCTGTCTCGTACCATTCTATTGAGCACAGTTGGCACCTTGCTCTGGACAATTGCTGCTTCGCTGACTAACTTCAGATATCCACTAGTGAAAAAAATACTTGAGTTAAACAGTGAATAGAAAGTTTATTTCAATGACATACTAGTAACTATGTATAACATTGAATTTAAAAAAAAAAAAATTTGATCCAAAGTATGTTCATTTAAATATCTATACACTTTACAATTCTACTATAAATGTTAATGTTTAATATCAAAATATTGAGAAAATCAGTTCTCAATAAGTAGAAATATTACAATTATAACATCGAGTAAATATTAATTTTGGAATAAAAAATAGTGTTACAAAAAATTCCTTTCTCACCGCAAAAGAACAGGATGAATAAAAACTAAAAATAAACAATTGATATGAACTTTTGATGCCAACCCCAAGGACTGATTCTTTTATAAATGTCTCTTTCAATGAAGTTGCTCACATATGGAATATTTTACCGCTTGAAATTCGCTCGTGTTTATCTGTGTCCACTTTTAATACTTGACCTTAAGGTGAGCTGCTTAAACACCGTCACAGATTTAAGTTTGTGTCCATCAAGAAAGCCAAACTGGAAATTAGCTAATGAAGATGACCTACGTGCGTATAAGCAGGTCTTTCATGAGGCTCTAAATATTGTTGATATTCCGTTTGATGCCCTGTTGTGTCACAATAATGATTGTCACATTCATAATCAATGTATTAATCAGTATTTTGACCAAGTGATTGAATGTTGTGAACATGCTGCTTCTGTGTGTACTCCCCTATACAGGAGGCGTAAACCAATAGCAGGGTGGTCAGAATTGGTCGCCCCATTTAAGGACAAGTCAATTCTATGGCACCGGATATGGAAGAGGCAAACCTAGGAATGGTAGATTGTTTCAATTGATGAAGAAATCTAAAGCTGAAAAAAATCTGTAAAGGACGTATTGTGTAATCAAAAATATCTCTCTTCTCAGCGGATGGCTGAGGCATTCGTGGAAAATGATAGCCGTGATCTGTGGGGGGAAGTTAAAAGAATCAGAAACAAGAAAAGTAATAGCACAGAAAAAATGTATGATGTAAAAGATACTAGCAATATTTGTGAGTTGTTAATAATAATATGATGAATTGTATAATTGTGTTGATTATGATCGTGATTCAACGAATGAATTAATCGCTTTTTTCAAAATATCTGTACAAAATGTTTGTGACCAAGGTTCATGTTATTGCTCTCATCAATTCACAGCTCAGGGTGTTCGATCGGCTGTAAGTAAATTGAAAAAGGACAAATCCGATTGTAAGGATAATTTTATGTCCAATCATGTTATCCATGGAGGTGATACTTTATTTATACATTTATCGTTTCTTTTCAATTGTATGATATCGCATACATGTGTTCCCAAACAATTGCTTATGTCTGTATTGATACCAATCCCAAAAAATAGAAGAAAATCTTTAAGTGTCAGTACGAATTATAGATCCATAGCCCTTAGCAGCATTGTTGGAAAGGTTTTTGATCGAATGATTCTAACTGAACATGTGAACATATTCAGTGCAAGTAATTTACAGTATGGTTTTAAACCCAAGCACTCAACCGTTTAATGCACTTTTGTCTTACAAAATGTTATCAATCACTATAAATCAAGAGGTTCGCCATGCTATGTTATGTTACTTGATGCATCTAAGACTTTTGATCGTGTACAGTATGTTCGTTTATTTTATTTGTTGCGTGAGAGAGGGTTATGCGCAAGGATATCTATGTGCTTGCTCTGCTGTATACGAATCAAAGTATGTGTGTGCGATGGAAAAATTGTATTTCCGATAACTTTTCGTGTTCTAATGGTATAAAACAAAGCGGTGTTCTCTCACCAACTCTTTTATGTATATATTTTGATGAGCTGTTAATTAGGCTAAAACATTGTGGATCTGGCTGTCATCTGGGTCATTTATTTACAGGAGCCTTGAGCTATGCCGATGATGTGGCTTTATTAGCTCCAACTTTAACGGCTGCCAAAGTCATGCTAAATGTATGTGAGCAGTTTGCGAATAATTTCAACGTGTTATTTAAAGGGATGGGGAACTGAATTTTAAGTGATGTTCTATTGACTCATAGCACCAGTTTATAGCATGCAAGCGTAAGGAAATAATGCATTCCGAATATCGGGGTTAGCATTGCGCCTATGGGAGAATGGCTTCCATTACGAAGTATAGGAGGAAAGCGTCAGCTGATGGCTTGCCGTGATTGGTCCCGTTCCCCTCGTGATGCTATCGATTTCAACCAATCAGAGCAGACCATCTTCGCCATAAAGGGACATCCTTGTTGTTTACGAAACGAAAGCGTCAATATTGCGCATGCGTGGTGCACTCTGGCTGACCTTTTTACTGTTTCAGGATGAGAAACTATGGTAGGTGTCCTAGAAAATCGCTTGTTAAAATAAGAAAAATAGCGAAAACTATTTTTTTTTTCGCGCCTGACTGGTGGCAAAATGATTATTCTATCTATTTCCGAAAAGAAAAGAAAAAAATATCCAGGGGTTTAGTCGCAGGACACGCTGATATGACGAGGCCCATTGTAAAAGATGGGGAACTCGGTGTTTCATCACAGCTCCTGACGTCACGCCTAATTAGCAATATATCTCCCGCAAAATCGTTAGGGATGATATTCCTTGTGTGGGCCAGGCATAGGAATCATCATTGGTGCATCAAATAACGACTCCAAGTCCCATGCGGTATTTGGCAAACACAT
>KB295796.1:326696-366025 GCA_000328365.1 Capitella teleta | reverse complement strand
AGGAGCGAAAAAAAAATATTTTTCGCTATTTTTCTTATTTAACAAGCGATTTTCTAGGACACCTACCATGTTTCTCATCCTGAAACAGTAAAAAGGTCAGCAAAAACGAGAACAAAGAACGCTTGCATCCAGGCAGGGTGTTCTTGGCACGGGATGCTATCAATTGGTGCTATGAGTCAATAGAACATCACTTAAAATTCAGTTCCCCATCCCTTGAAGCGCCGGGCCGATGAAATCATCTCATTATTCCTGCAGCCTCATAAAGTCTAAGTCTTAGTTTATACATATCCAAAGCATGGTTGCGGATAGAATGCAATGTAGTGCATTGCATCTTATGGGCGTATAATCTACACTCATGCAGTTGGGGAAAATATTCTTGCGCTGATATGGAGTTCACTCGTGAAATCGACAAGCAGCGAGCTGTCTGTGTATAACATGCCTTTTAGAATTTTTCCTGAGTCAATCAAAACAGTTAGTTCAAAACTGAGATTGCTGACACTGCCCGTTACAGTTAAAGTGAAATGTCAGCACAGAGCTTGCTGTTAAAAATACCTTGGCACTAGTGGGCGTGTACATAAATTAATAAATTTCTGGTTTGAAAAAGGTCGGATGCGCGTTAAATTAGGAGGGTGCTTATAACCAAGACAATAGGGCTCGCCGGGTGGGCCAGTCGCGCATCCGATTTTTCATCTGCCATTCTTAATTTGTCTTATAATAATATTCCTAAGCACTAGAGGGGATTTTCTATGTTTTACATGTGTCTTTTTATCAATAATCAATATATCTATGGTCGAGTTTTTCTATTGATGTTCCAGATAGACGTATATCCAGCCCAAGATTACATTTTCCTACCATGTAACAATCATCATAATTGCCATTCTAGTAATTAGCAGAAAACATATTGCAATATCAGCAATTTTAGCAAAGATTGCAAACTGAAAAGATCCACTGATCTCTAACTCAGTAGCACACAAAAATAGTCATAATAAAAGCCAAGAAAACCACATCACATATTGGTATGTAGTTACGACACCTTTAACCAGAAGACAACCCTACGATTGCATAAACATTGGCAAATATGAGAGCTGGACATCTTGTCAATATAAAATCTTTTACTTTAGCAACATTAGCATAATGTACAATGAGTGATGAATTAAAACCTAACAATATTTATTTCATTCGCAGAGAAGCTGAATAAAATATAAAACATAAATCAGTATAAACACATTCACACACAACATCGTTCACAATTCCTGATGAGTGGTCATTTCTCCTATGATAAGAGAATTTGAAATAGAATTCATTTTCACTTTTTTTAAGCGCCTCTTTCGCTCACGATCTTTTTCCCTTTCCCGATTTCTTAATTCCGGTTTGGTTTGCCTCGCAAATCCTCTGTTCTGTCGATCTCTCGTTCTTTCTTCTTCTCTATAATCGGGATCCTGTCGCCTGCGCTGCATTCTCAACCGACACTTTTCCCTTTCTTTTTCTCTGTTGAAAAAAAAATTAAAAAATTCATTTAAATTCTCATACAATCATAAGAGACTTGAGAATTAAGAATTGGTGGAGACTTAGAGAGACAGAGGACATTGCTGGACCTAAATTTAGACCCTAATTATAAAATCCTGACCTAAACTCTGGATTTTTGCGAAGTTCCCTGCGTTTCAATCGCTCTCTTTCTCTTCTCTTGTGTAGAATGTTGAGATCATCAGGAGAAACTGTCGCATTGAAATTTTGGAAATCGTGGGCTGATTGATTTTGCCTGAAACAAATCCAACAAGAACTTTATAAACTTAACTGCATGAATGTAAATCTGCTGCATGATATAGAAGATGATGCAAAACTCACAGCGGAACACCAGAATCATGCTCCTTCATGCCGGCGATTGACGTCACAACCTCCGTTTCGGCTGCCACAATTTGAGGAACCAGTTCATCGTCCATCGGCTCCGCTTTCAGAACAACCAACTGAGACATGGATCCAGCGTCATCTAAAAAATAAATTATTGATCGCCTGACATCTCCGCTTACCACACTGATCACCTTCAATGACATCGGATTCCCAATGGGAAATCAGCGCTTGTGACGACTCTTCGCCCATCCCTAATAAACTGCCACTTGTGGTCACATGACCTGTGGCATACATCTCAATCTGCGATGACCCTGTGGTGACCTCCTCAGAGCTCAGCTCCCGTAGCGCTACATACGCGTCCACTTCCAGTGCCGGCTGCAGTCGGTCGATGGGTTCAACGATCACATTGGGATAAATCGTATGATCATGTATCACTGGGGATGAAGACTTATCCTCAGACGACGCTTGGCATTCCATTTTAATTTGCAAACTCAGAATAATTAGAGGGATTTCTTCAGAAGTTATCAATCGTGAATCCTGAAGTTTGGAATGATGACTGCGTGCACATGCAGCAGACAATCCTCGTGTTCCCACCAAGTCTGAAAAAGGAAGAAATTAACTTTATTTTCAAAGAATGAGTTTTATACTTGGATTGACTTCTTCAACAAAGCTGACCAATTATTAATGGATCAGACCCTTTTATTTATGATTCACTCGCAAAGACTCCTAAAGGTAGTTACAGTATAATATTATTATGGCTGACATTTAATAAATTATTCTAGGACTACACAAATTATAGCAACAACCCCAGAGCCAGCACATCAAGCACATAGCATTGAGGTTTCACTGTGAAGTAATGCAAATCATAACATTGAGACTTGGAACAGCATTATAGGGCTCCTGTATTCTCACTATTCGGTAATGATAGATAATTATAATAGCTTACACCATAAGTGTTACAATTATGCTTTAAGGCTGAAGAAATGCTGCAACACTAAGTTGCTAATGTTAAGTTGCTAACCCTAACCCTAACGGCCTAATCCTACAAACCAGTAATATTTACCCTCAGGTTTCATGTCTATGTGAGTATGTATAACAAGTAAATGATTGCCATGATTATGATCATAAATTCAAATTGATAACCATATCTTAATTATATCAGTATTACAATTGATGGTATGATTATCATGCCACTACCATGGAGAGGTTTGGGGTAGCTAACGGTGCCACTCATTTCGGCAAGCTCCTGTGTCACTCAGCCTTTCAGACGCCAGCCGCCGAAAGAGTCCTGGAGCAGTGGATTGGCACGGCTGGGGTTGGGGTAGCTGATATATCATTATGATATACTACAATAAAACAAGGGCAAAATACACAGTCTGACAGTGACAGTATACTCTAAATTATTACACTGAAAAAGTACGATGGTATGGTTTACTGTCGTGTGAAGTACGTAGACCTAGCCTGATTTACCTGTGCTAGGGTTGAGGTATCTTATTATATTTCTTATAAGACTTCTTCTTAACAATAAGTTAAATAACACTATTAAATAAGTAATATTATTATTAACAATAACTTGTTTCAATAAGTGAATAAGTACTCAATAACTCAATAAGTTGAATAACTGAATAAGTCAATAAGTTATTGACTTATTCAGTTCTGCACTGTGACTGTTATTGAATAACAGTCACAGTGCAGAATGCTTAAGAAGGCTCTTTGTGGACTTAGATATCATTCAAGACTAATAAGATGAAAGAAAATTCTATAATAATTGTACATGTATCCTACCTCATGAATGTATTATTGGTGCCTCGATGAAACCAACATGACAGGCATCGGACATTCACTATCTCATCAAGTTGCCAGGCGTTTGGAATAAACAAAATACTATATTATCGCTCACCAGACTTCTTGTTTTTCCTCGCAGCTGCACTATTTCCTGGAAATATAATCTAAGTAGCTGTTCCCAACTTTCCCTGTTCCCAGGGACTCCTGAGATTAAAACGTGAACTATTCCCAGTTACCTGTATTTTATCCACATCTCATCTCTTTGTCTAATTAGGTAAATAAACAATGGCTTAAAATGTGCATGTAAACAAAATATATATTATTTCGTTATAAGTATGACTCGGAAGATCAGAAGAGTACCCCCCCCAAAAAAAAAACAAACAAACAAACAAACAAAAAACGAAGATCTGGTCTGAGAGGCGATTTTACTGCCTGTGACCAGAAACACTTGAGGTATCTTGAGGTAAGGTATAGTAGATTTGAGTGTTCATTGTTTGCTGCAGGTATCAGTATTGCAGGTATCAGTCTTCAGGGGAAACTTTGTTATGACAACTTCATTAAGACCCTAAGGCCTCATACTCAAGTTGTTCTGTTGTTGAAGAATCCCAGTTTGGATAAGGAGTACAGGCGCGCAGCTTACTAACATATCTTATACTTCTTAATCTTACATCCCGAGAATGATGTTTTTTCTTGGAAAATGAGCTATGCTTAAGCTATAATAATACGATAACATCAATACTATAATCCTTTGAAGTCCTTCAATATCATAGCAAAATTATTAACGCCCAACATTCATTGTAACAAAAATACGAAGCAGTCCTAAAGCATTTTCCTGCTACATCCGAGATCAGGAGTGAGTGTCCTTACTCATCAATTTCGAGAGAGTCAGTAAAACAATTTAATTTATATTAATTGATTGTTACCAAAAACATTGAAATATTCCTCAACTAATTTTAAATTGTTTTCAATGTTTCATTATAAACAGAAAATTAATCGGGTTGTTTAGTCATTTTTAGATTGGGATCATATGACTGGATACAAAATGGTTGCTGTTTGTTTTAGTTAATTAATTAATCGTTAAATTGTTTTGATTAATTGATTAATCATAGAATTCAAGTGTTTTTGGTAATTCAAAGTGAGGGATGTAAGATAAGATTGTAACATAAAATGCACCCGTAAAGAACTATGGACCCATCTCAAACATCCCATTTGTTTCAAAAATAATAGAAAAAGCAATAGCATCCAGCCTACAGCTGTACAAACAACAAACTGCATGCACTTCATCAATCAGCTTATTGTCGCTGCTGCAGTACCCAAACAGCCCTTGTACTTGTAAAAAAATATCACTCTGCTTGCAATGCTATAGTGGCCGGGATAGGACATGTCCCCCAAAAAAGTTTCTCTTGTGTGCATGAGATAGTATCTAGTGCGCACAACATTTTAAGTCATGCGCACGAAATAGCTATCTAGTGGGAATGAGTTTGCGAACTAGTTCCCACGAGTTAAGGATGTTGTTCCCACGAGTTAGCGATCTCATGGCCACAAGATAAAAAAGGAGGGTTTTTTATCTGCAAAATATAAAATTCCCCCACAAAAAAGCAATTGTTGCGCGTGTTGATTTCAGCTACATGTCAGAACAGCTCTCTGGTATGCACCATATAGTTATCTAATGGCCACGAGATCGCTAACTCATGGCCACGAGTTACTATGTCATGCACACGAGATAAACAAAACATTTCAAATGTCCTATCCCGGCCACCGTACAATGCGGTACAAAATGGCCAGCTCCTTGATTTTTTTTATCTGGCAGCTGCCTTTGGTGTAGTGGTCCAAAAATTCCTAATAGGCATCATTAAAAGTAAGAATAAGAATAGAAATATTTATTGCAACAAATCAAAAGACATAATTTACAAATACCAATAAACAGAAATATATATATTGTTACAAATGGCGAAGAGGTCCGAAAGTTACCTTTATGCTGATGATTCGCAAATATACTTAGTGTTTGAGCCAAAGTCATAAGCACAGAGCATTTCGTTTTTGTTTTTGTTTTTCTCTATTGATTGCTTGATTCAAAAAAGAGTGAGAAGCATGGTTTAAAATGTATGCTTAAAATGTTGCAATACCATATTCATATGGTATAGGCGCAGTCAACTCCAAAAGAACAACGAGAGAAAGCCAATCTGCTTCGTTTCACGTAGTCTCTCTTTTGTTGAATCATGGTGTGTTGTAATAAAAAAAAAAAGAAGTTCTTGCAGCATGCTGGACATGTAAACATGTTTGCAGAGTACATCTCAGGGCTCAATTTCATCCTGGAAACTGAATATTTTTAAAGATTTATCGGATATGCTACGCTGTAATGAAGGAACATCAAAAAGGAAGGTCAGTTTGAAACAACAATGCGTGATGCCAATAAAAGCAATCGCCGTTACACCCGTCACCCATAGCACAATGGCCTTCTGCCACTGACAGCGTCCCTACTTTGACCAGGTAACAGATATATGGAAGAAACACTCGGATCTTTTTGATTGACTTCAAGTTGATGAATGCTTACCAAAACACTTTCGATAATGACTTGAGCTGGTGCCAATCCATGATCGTTTATAAGTTGGGCGGCACGAAAGCAAGAGAAGAGAGGAGGGAAGGGGAACCCGCGCTGACACTGACCAGGCCTCTCTCTTTCCCTTGGCCATTCACTTCCGGTGACAGTAATATTCAGAAAGTAAAAGTGTTGTGTCATGGAGTTCTCTTCCTTGAAGAGTCACTGGGTGTTTCCGCCGACGGGCAGCCAGAAAGGAAAGAATACTGTAAAACACGCACGAAAAGAAAGTTAAATTAGTGTCGGCCACCAAAGGACACTATTTACATATTGGTTCCTCTGCTTTCTTTTACAAACCTCTCAAAGATGCTGTCAAGCATTTTGAGATTCTTTCTTTGTTTGATGAAATTCAACCCTTCAGTCTAGCACATCAATGATAAAATTAACTGTACGGTTGATACACTATCACACGTCCCAGTAGACATGCTCGCAAATGCTGATGAAGTCTTCTTTGATGAAGTTGAATATTATGCATCATCCATTGTAAAACACTTACAGTGAAACCCCGCTAATTTGAAAATGGATAACTCAAAGACCCTTCTTCGTCGTAATGTTTTCAAAGTCCCGACGACTCCCCTATACTTAAGCATTACAGATTGCTTGGAATCCTCAAACACTGCTTTGTCAAAAAACCCTATTCCTCGAACACATTTTTCGGTCCCTTGAGCAAAATCGAATCATATTAGTCAACGTTTTTTTTTTTTTGAGATCAAAGAACCCTTTTGCTAATTGCAATTAGCGCAACTGTGTTTAATGTTTTGGACAATCGTTTACAAACAGAGATTGACTCACGTGTCACCGCTCGCATTGTTCAGAAGTCAGTGTATCCATCTCTGTCTTTCTATTGCGTAATTGACCACATTGTGTTGGCCAAAGCAACCGCCATGTTCAAAGGTTCAAATAGCGACAAGCGTTCTTTTGTTCACGATGCTTGGTTAGCAATAGAAGAGAGAGCATGTAATGAATTTTCGATCAGAATAAAACACATGAAGGCGCCTTTGATGAAGACGATTACAGAAAGCGGTATATTACGCTATCATAACGTAATTTGATATTAATACGCTATCATAACGTCATCGAATAGATCATAACGTGACTAAAATGTTAAGAATTTGAAAACCCTGATTCGTTGAAAACCCTCTTCGTCGAAGTGTTTTTACTGGTCCCTTCAAGTTCGAGCTAGTGGTGTTTCACTATGCCTGCTTCTGATCATCGAATCAGGAGCATCAAATATGCTCAAAGGGCAGATATACTTAACGTCAACAGTTATGAAGTACTGTCAAGAAGGATGGCCAAGTTATCCGTTCCAGTCTTGATCCTGTTCTCCAACAGTATTGGAGTCAATGCAAGCATTTCACCGTCATCAATGAACTACAGTTGTTGGGTGATCACTTAGAGTCATTCCTCATTGTAAAAAAGCTCAGGTGAGGGAACACATTCATTAACACTTACACAGTGTTTGACACGGATATGGTTGTACCGGCTCTGTCGATGCTTGTACACCTTCTTGCATAATTCGCACCGATACCTCGCCGATGGGCGCTAGATGCCAAATGACCAACCTTATCATTTCAACACACCTAAGATAGCTGATAACAGACTGATACAATCAACAGAAGTCCTTCAAAATATACATGTAGATCCATGCTTTACACGGTAAACTGACGGCTTCCCCTCATCCACAAACCAAGCAAAAATACAGACAATTCCAAACCCAGTCACTCAGTCTCCAAGTACTAACTACAGACGATATCAACCGACTCTGGGGTTTCCCTGTGTTCATTCATCCTTGAAATTCACCCTCAAGGTAATATTAATGTCGCTATCAAGTAATCAGACGTCGTCCTTATTATTCTGGATCATTTTTGGGATAACTCATCTGTGCTGGATATTAATGTAGAGGTGGAGTCACTACACTCATCCTCTCTGAATGGACATCCTTAGGAAGCCTCATGGAGGACATATTGGGATCACCAAATGCAGAGCTCTTGCCCGCCAGACCGTGTGGTGGCCATCACTTAGCAAAATTATTGAAGATGCAGTCAAAATTGTCACATCTAAGCCCAGGTGCTGCCCACTCCATGAGAACCACTCTTACCTTTAGAATTCCCCGCAAGGCCATGGCAACGTGTAGCGTAAAATCTGTTTCATACGACAGCATGACCTACATCCTGATCAATATTCATGCTTATATAAACTATTATTCCTCGCAATAAACCATATCCCACATACCCCCCTCCCAAATCCTATGTAGTGTTCAGTTTGACACTCCTCTGTGTCCTCTCTTCCTCGGCGCTATAAGATAAAGGTCCTTATTTTGATCCTTCTAACACGTTAAAATGAGAGATTTATAAACTTTTAAAATAATTTCTATCACATTTGACCTGCAAAACGGCGTTGCGGCTCAACGAGATTGGGACAACACGCCCTACTATTATCGACCATAAACTTTCATGGAAACATGCGACTGTAGAAAAATGTTTTCCTACGTCATCGTGTTCCGGACGTGGTGCGCATGCGTTCTTTTCATCCATCCTTCTCCCAAGTTTGCACGTGAGTCTTGTTCTTCAAAGTTTCAGGACAATATCTACCTCAAATGTGGTACAATCTCCTTAATAAGCCACAATTATGAAATTTAACATCCAAGTTAGTTAATTAAATCGCTGTTTGGCACATTGCTGCGCGTAATGAAGCGTTTTAAGCATTATTTAGAGGCCGTTGTGATCCGCTGTTTCCGAATGCAATGGTCGCCATGTTTGTTGAAATATTTAGTTTCGTGATTCGCTCATTCTCGAAATTGAGCAGCCTAATCGACGTCGTACCAACTTAGAAACCTTTCTCTTTCGTCGCGATTATAATAAGACTTTACCATATTACGTAGTGAATACGTTTATTCGATGTTATAATATGTTCCTAATCATGATAATGCAAAATCTGAAGTTAAAATATTAAGTGGACAAAATCGTTAGAATAAGAATGTGGCCTAAATTCGCCCTTGATATCAGACACAAGTTTTATCTGTCATACAACAATCTATATAATGATGTTATTCAGTTTACACTATTTAATAACTGCCTTGTGGGGGCCAGGTGTATCAAGTTTGTGAGGTGATGTTATTTGTGATATTCAGGGATCTATTTGCTATTTTGCACTTTTTTAAATGCGTTCTCGGTCTCCGTCTTGTAATATCATTAGCTCAAGGACCCTCTTCAAGTTCTGCAAAACAAGTGCACTTTGAACTCTTTGAGCTTGAAGGCTTGTTATTGAGGATAGGTCAGCTAAGTGGTAGTGAAAATTTTATTTGGGTCATTGATTTGGGTATAACAATTATATAGACAAACCCCATTCACAAGAGCTCAGAGAGTTGCAGTGACTTGAGGGGGTCGTTGGCTGTTCGTGCTAAGTTCAATCAATGTGTCCAGTTTTAAATAAGAGCTGTTTTCTAAACCCTGAATGTCAAATACGTTTGATCAGTCATTGATGATATGAAATTAGAAAATATATTTGTTGTAATTTTCCTTTGATTTGTTGTTTTTCAGCACCCACACACAACCATGGCTGATGATCACGATTTCGATACCGGAACGTCTGGAGCCGCTGAGAGCGTGCCCATTCAGTGCTCAGCTCTGAGGAAGGGAGGTTATGTGTGCATCAAACAGAAGGCTTGCAAAATCGTGGAGATGTCAACCTCCAAGACTGGCAAGCACGGTCACGCCAAGGTCCACCTGGTGGGAATTGAAATCTTCACTGGAAAGAAATTTGAGGATGTCTGCCCCTCCACTCACAACATGATGGTGCCCAATGTCCTCCGCAAGGAGTACGAGGTCAGCACAGCTCTCTCCTGTCTTGTATTTGCTAACATTGGTTTTCGTTTTTTTTAAACAACAGGTCGTCGACATTGATTCAGATGGATTCTTTACTTTGATGACCATTGAAGGAGAAACCCGCGATGATCTTAAGCTCACTGACTTGGCCTCAGTCAGCAGAGTCGACGATGTCATTGCCATGAAGGAGAAAGCCGAGAAGGAAAATAACGTCGTCATCGTAAGTTATTTCCTTGCGTTGTGTGTTTCTATTTTGTGATTTGCTTTGTTTCTGCAGGTTACCGCATGGAGCGCCATGGGTGATGAAATTATCAAGGATGTCAAGATTGGAAAGCCCCTCGCTTAACTTGTGTCTTTGTCATCTAAGTCTGTTCTCCCCGTTTCATGGATTGTCTTGTTTGTCTTCATCTAATAAAGCTGCTCGCAAGCCAACAATCCAGCCACATCCACGTTTTCGATCCTTATTATTATTTGCCAATTCCATGAAATCTCTCCAGAAGGGCTGAGGATACTCATTGGCTGATGTTTAAATTTCTTCTCATATCGCTTTTTAAAGTTTTGTTCGGTCTGATTTGTTTTTGGTTCAGGGGAATGGATGTATTTTTGTACTTGTTTATATTATCTTCTGTTCCTGACCATGTATGAATTTCGATCGAGGTCTGCTGAGTCTTCAACTCTACCTGCTTCCTCTATGGGGATGCATTATGTGAAATACAGGAAATCAAAACATCATTATTTGTGTATTCTCTTTGTTCTCCCCAATTGTCTCTTATTAATTATTCTGCCTTTCTGTCTGATGAATTAATACGAACGCATTTCTATGCATGAATCCATCATTACATGTGATTGCATCTGCTACACCTAGGCTGTTAACAGTTATTTTGAGTCTAATAAATGCTGTTCAATCTTTCCCCTTTTCTAATTGCGGTGCTTGTGATTTCCATCATTTCTGTATTCTGCTTCAACTTAATAAGCACCAATAAATTCATATTGACTCACGTATTCACTATCGAGTGAGAAATTCTAGTTAGGGTGCAGGTTACCACCGAAATCCTCTGGGTTAATCCTGATAATATTGTTCTTGGCCTAACAGAACGCACAGTACTACAGATGTGAAATTTGGAAGTTAGAATAACTGTTCCCAAGATCATACGTAGCTTTATTATTTTGCCTGGCGTAACTAATTTCTGATTAAGCGCAATTCTACCGAGACCGCTGTCAAAAGTCTCATTTCATGTGCCAAATGTTTTATTTGTGGGTTTCTCATAACCCTTTCTCACAACATTTGATCGCTAATTTTAATCGAGTATACTGCTTGTGTATAGACTTCACTATGATGAAAATTCAATGAAATTCTATCCCCAAAAAAAAGTTAACACGGAAATTGCGCTAGTAGGTGCATCAAATATACCCTCCCATTTTCATCATTTGACGTGACATAAGCCAACACATATAAAATTAGCTTGTAGTATTCTTTCCTTTCAGATATTTATTTTTTATTTTTTTTATTTTTTTTTATTTTTTTTTTTTTTCAATATATGGACTATAACACCCTTGTAATATAGTAATATAGGGCAGTTCATGGAGAAGACGTCAATGAGGAACTGTGTCAAATGCCGTTTGAAAGTTGGAACACTTCGTCCAGACTGGCTGACCATTTTTCTAGGTCATGAAGGAGTGGGAGCATCGCGGAGCCTCGTTTATGAATCTAAATTCTAAGATGTCTATTGGAGAATAATGGATTTATACGCTCATGTGGTGGATGATGCTGTATAATGTACATAGTACATCATTCATCAGAGATTTAATTTTGTTCACAAAGGATTTATAGAAGTCGAAATGATGGGGCGATAGTTTTATTTATTGAATAACTAAATCAATATCGATATACGTGTTTGCATTTTTCGTTCCTAATTTTTCATACTACATAGTACACTAGTAAACAATTATTAGCCGGCGCCGTAAGTTCAGTCGGTCATATTCCTCATGACGTCACACTTGCGTTTGTTAAAAGGTGCGTTATGACTACGAAAGAGAAAATATTGACAATGCGTGAAAATAGTATTGTAAACAAGTATAATCGTAATTATTGGCATTAATTATGAGTTTTAATATTACAATTTAGATTTTATATAGTTAGGATGTCGACCGTGGGGGTCGAGGTACCGGGTTCGAGACCCGATCAGGCCACGGCCGTTATGATTGTGAATTATGATTGTTATAATTGAAATTCTTCGGTGACTCTACAGTGCTGCCCAACTGCGTAACAAGGCTGGACGCTGTGTACTACTGTCTATGGTGGTATGCAGGATAAAGAACCCTTGGGATTTATCGATAAGACTAGGGGGAAACCCCGGTCCCGGGCCTTAATTCTGTTCTGGCGCTTATCACCCGAATGGGTTGGGTGGAGCCGTAAAACCCCACATCACTCACTCTCCCACCATGGCGTGGTCACGTTCATGGATTTTCATGTATATTACATGATTCAATCAATCCACAATTAGCATCAATGTGTGCCAGTGATATTTTCAAGAGAACCATGCAAGAAATCTTGGATGGAATCAGAGGCATAGCAATCATGCAAGACGACGTTCTGATTCATGCCAGTTCAGCAAAAAAACATGATGACATCCTAGAAAAAGTCTTACATTGACTCAAGGAAGCGGGTGTGAAACTGAACAAAGCCAAATGCGAGATCAGAAAATCAACAGTCGAATTCTTTGGACACATGCATGATCTCATCTACAGCAATTACACCGCATCAAGGCAAAATAGAAGCAATCACAAAGCTGAAAAGACCTGAAAACACAACTGACATCAAGAGAGCCATGGTGATGTTCAACTATCTTGAAAGATTCATGCCGAGCCTCTCAAGTATTGCAAAGCCAATCAATAACTTGCTGAAAAAAAAAAAACAAAAAAAACAAAAAAAACAAAAAAAAAAAAACAACACAATTCCAATGGGAACAAGCACAGAAACAAGTGTGGACAGAGCTGAAGAACATGTTCACAAGAAGTCCAAGAATAAGGAAAGATGCGTTGCTTAAGACCAGACAATACCACCATGTCCGAGATGGACTCAGCATAAAAGAAGGATTGATCGTACAAGACTCCAGAATGGTTATTCCCAATGCGTTAAGAGAGGAAACTTTGAAGAAAATCCATGACAGACACTTGGGTGTGACCAAATGCCGCGAGCGAGCCAAGCAAGGAGTTTGGTGGCCGGGAATATGTTCCGAGATAGCTGAAATGGTGAGACAGTGCAACCATAGCACCACAAACTTACCATCTCAACAAAAGGAACCAATGATACCAACATTCATGCCAGACCCACCTTGGCAGCACATTGAAGCAGATCTATGCAAGCTCCGTGGAAAAATATACCTGATAGTCATTGACTACCACTCAAGATATATCGAGATTGCCTTCCTATCCACAACAACTCTGAAGAGTGTCATCATCGCGCTGAAGGTGATTTTTGCACATTGGGAAATTCCCAAGCGAATGACATCAGACAACGGACCCCAATTCAAGGCATTCGAGATGATGAAATTCTTAGAGAATTATGGGATACAGCAGACATTGGATTTGTGATGGACTGACGTTTGACTTTAAAAGACAAAGCGAACCAAGTGTGCCACACCTCCTACCTTCAGATCCGGCAGTTGTCAAGAATCCAGCGATGTACCAACAACAAAAAAACTCTTGCTACGCTTGTGCACTGCCTCATCACCAGTCACATTGATTATTGCAATTCAATACTCAATGGTGCCAACGAAACCCTTCTGTCCCAACTACGTACAATGTGCCCAAAACTCCTGTGCTCGTCTGCTCACTGGGATAAAAAGACAAGAGCACGTAACGACAATCCTCAAGCAGCTCCATTGGCTACTTTATGCTGATTACTTTCAAATGTTTTTATTGTACCATGCCCTCTTACCTCTGTACATTTATCAAACACCACACATCAATTCATCTACCGCTTGATCTGAACTCTATGACTTTGAATGTGCCTTTTACTTGTTCTGTTTTTATTCAATCTTCAGCCTTTTATATTGTTACACCCAATTTGTGGAATCATCTTCCCCTCCATGTACGATCTGCACCTTCACTTAATGTTTTTAAATGTCGTTTAAAAACTCATCCTTTTAATACGCAATTTTACATTTGACCAGTACGCACATATGTGTTTAATGGCGCTTAGAGCATCTTAAAAATGGATTTTACGCCTTATAAAAATAAATTTATTATTATGATAAGATGCCATAGACATTTGGCTGACAACTTCCTTGTGACTTTCAACTGGCTGACAACGGACGGGAGATTTCTGCTCATTGAATTGTTTCAAGCACACAGCTTTGTATTGCATAATGCTGCCTGGAATATTCACTGGGCCAGTGTACTTAACCAGTACCTCTGGAAAAGCTATCTCTGATCTGAATCTTTGATTCTATCTGACCATTCAACAAAAAATAAATAATGTTCTGTGACTGATACGCTTTTATGTGGTCCATGGATGAGTGGCAACAGTAGAACGAGTGCTGTATTGACAATTGAATTTGTGTTTTTAAGGAAATCGAGCAACCCTCTTCAAGATTTTTGAAATTTACGTTTAGAATAGTACTCAGAGAAGGCACAATAGCAGATTTTTTTTTTTTTTTTTTTTTTTTTTTTTTCATATAGTGAATTTTTATTGAATCACAGTCAGCAATTTTTGGGGTTAAAGATTCAGTCCTTCTTCAACAGGTTAATATATAGTGTATGGAACGCATAAATATTGAAAGCATTTTTTTTTTCATTTCATTGCAATCAAAGTACTACTTGGCTATCATGCGATTATAATAAGTGGTCTGGCCATTAATCTTCGATCGTTCTATTGTATATTTGCAAGAAATAAATTGATGTAAGGACATTACATAATTGTATTTTCTTTATATATCTTGTTACACACATATAGAATAATACCAGAGCATGCATCGGACATGACAGTCATGGATATCATAACGCACTTGAACTTTGAGCTTGCTCAAGTATTGAAAGAGTGGGGTTGTTAGAAGTGTAATTAACGATGTTAAAATAATTTATAAAATTTCAACAATGCTATTAGTAACTTTATGATATTTAAATCTCTATAAAAAAAAAAATTTTGAAACAAAATGTGCTGGAAATTATCGATTTATTGTCAGTTGAAAGTGCCGATTTTGCATTTTTTCGTGGGCTTGTCAAATTGTGGCTTTACGTTTGTGCTCGATTTTATCAATTCTGGTCGATTCACGTTATGATTACGAGAGTTAAAAATTGCAAATGAATGCTATAATAAGTTTTTTTTAAGACATATATGTATAAGGGAGTAATAACGATAAACTTCAAGGATTTTTATGGACGCTTTGCAAGGTAATACAGATTTGTTTAGCGATCAAGTATAGGATTTTCCCATATGTTATTTGTGAGTGCACAGGCTTGCAAAAGTATAATAAATAGTAGAATTGTTTGATGTGTAAATAAAATGTTTAACAAACTTATAAACTTTCCAAATGCTTCCAGTATCTATATGAGGATTTACTATCTCTAAAACATTCAGTTTATATCGAAATGCGCTCGAAATTATCGATTTATTGTCAGTTGAAAAGCGCAGATTTTACTCTTTTAATCACGAATTGCGGCGTCATGATTTTGTTCAATTTACTTTAGTATCCACTTCTCGATTCCCGTTATGATTGCGAGAAATATAGATAGCAAATGAGTTAAAAAAAAAAATTTCTGGTAAAGAAATATCTAAGGAATAAATAATTGTAATTTTTTATTTATATGCACGATTGGCAAAGTTATACTGATTTTACTGCAGTTGGGGATCATTTTCCCATGCTAATTGATAGAGAAGGCTCTGATTCCACGAAACAAAATGGCGTTCAAATCTCACTTTGCGTTACTCTCTTTAGTATATAGGATATTACTGCGAGCTTCCGCCGTGAATCTATCCGCCATCTTGGATGTTTTTGCAAACATTTACATTGGAGCATCGGTATGTCAATTGTCACGATAACCTACTCCCTAGTGTATGCGGTTGTTGTATCTGTGTCGATCTTTACAGTCACGATTTTTCATTTGTTGTCCAATGCCCCGGAGCGCTGAAAACATTAGACTTGACTGTTGACAGTGAGGGTGGCGGTGTAAAATAAATGTAAGAAGTTCTATTAATAAAGAAGCGTAGTTAACTAGTTCCAGGCACTGAGTGGGCGAGTGACAGAACTCACCCACGTTTATTCACTTAGACTCTTAGTCGTCTGAGTTGATGAGTTTAAGCCAATTAAGGGTGTCCTACTGGTTTAGTCAAGTTGAAGTTAGTGAAAGGCAAGCGATTGAAGCGTTTGGCATCAGGACTGGGCACTGGGCCCGATGCCCCCGAGCGTCGCGCTCGGCATCGGGTCCAGCCGGCGGTGGGAAACGAGGGGTGAAGGCGTGCCTCCACAGAATAGAACAGCTCAGCTTGGAAGACCGAAGAGTTTAATTTATTCTTTAGTGATTTTGATCATCCTCATCACGGTCATGTCATTACTTATCATGACATTACACCAGATGAAAGCAGTAGAAGCTGTAAATAACCATGCAGTCACAGTGAGTGACAGTGGCAATATCGCGAAATCAGCGGCTTCAAAGCAAATAATATATTTTTATATTTCTTGAACATTCGTAAAATCTCTATTTAGAGAAGTTTAGAAATCGAGGAAAAATATCAAGCGTAGGCCTATTGTTTACCACATTGGGTCTTCTCATTTCAATTATGAAATAAAAAATATTAAATCAATATTATATTAATAATTATAATTAATAATTATGCATCACATATTAATTATTAAGTCTTCCAATGCTATTTGTGTACTTGAGTCGATCACTGCTCGAAAAGAATGGAATGGAATCATTCGGTTGTTATCATTTTGCAGAGGTGGCTGTTCCATGTTTTGCGCACTCTTGCTTTATCTTTAATTACTAGGGCCGATGCTAAGCTACTTCCTTGGTTTTTAAAGGCTCATAAGGTATTTAAAATGATTAAGGCTGATATGTATGTTATGTTGCACTTCATACGAGAATAAATTGTGGTCATAAATATGCTTACACAATAGAAAATTGAAAAAAAAAACTGGGTGAAGTCAATTTTAACGGGTCAATGGGCGGGGCTTTACTTTAACCTGTCAAATGAGCTGATCATCTTTGAAATAATATTTTGGAGTAAGCACATGGTCACTCGACGGCGCTAAAAGTTAATGCAGCAAGCAGAGGCAAGCTCCCCTGAGGTGCATACAGACTCGTGAGCGTTGGCTCAGCGGCCAAAATTTGGTGGGAAACAAAAATTGATGTTAATGGAGATGCGAGACAAGTTGTTTGAAAAAATCATGAATGCCCCCAGAAAATAGGCGCTGATTACAGATATTATTGAAAGATACATGATTCAATAAACTATGTATAAACATTATACTTCATGGCTGTTATTGTTGATTGCTGAATTGATGCAAAGCTAGCATGAGTTACCATAGTGACCTAATTTTACCCAACCATGTCTAATGAACACTCAGAACTACAAACACTTTTTTGGGGGATCCAGCACTGTTCGTTAGTCGCACCTTACGAGCCTTTAAAACGACCCTTCAGTTGTTATAGGCGCCGCGCACACGGCCGTCTCAGCGGAATTCTATTAACTTGCGAACAGCGAGCAGGCATACAACAACAGCTTGCATGTATAATTACAGCAACCTATATACCCGCTAAACACTGTAGAACATCGTTAATAGTGTGCTGTGTGCATTTGCCATAAGATTTTATTATATTTTAATTGAAAAAATGTAAAATTAAAATATTTTATTTCTGAGAGGGGTATTTGTTGTTCGCGTTTCGGGGTGTTCGCTGTTCAGGAGTGATTTCCTATTGGTTAACATGGGAGTGAGTTGCATCCAAAGAAAATCGTTTGTTAGAGAGGACTGTTCGCTAGAGGTGTGTTCGTTAGTCGCAGGTACTACTGTATTTACATAGATGTACCTCATCCCCCATGACAGCCTAAGCTGCTACGTTTTTGCCGTTGAAACCAATGATCAACTCTTTGTGATATTTCATCATACTAATTTCATGCACTAGTAGACCTGATGGATTAGAGAGAATATAGTCATTACACAAACAAGGCAAGAAACAAATAATCGCTTGTATAAACAGCCTTATGAAATTGGGAGTATTCATAACCTGAATATGCTCCTGCACTGCCGCCTCGAGGTTTCAATTCAAATGAGTGAGTCAATGAGTAGGTGTTATCTTGTACAATTGAAAAAAATAATATAATATGATAGCTGTACGCTTTGCGCTGTGGGTTTCCATATTCTCTGCGTATCATGTTCCACATTGAAATGTCAATTCAAGTTAGCTTACTCAGTTAATGATTGTAAAACGTGGAAAAAATTTGAGTAATTTTGAGCACTCAGTATGAGCATTCAGTATTCAGTAAATTTCAGTTCTGAAACAGAATAATCTGGTATTTTTTGTAATGCTACTAATCTACTGCAAACTCATTCTCTACTTTTTCACTCATCACTTCATCATATTGGTTGTGACTTTCAAAGCTGGTATATTGTTAAGAGTGAGCTTGCAAGTTACAGCCACATTGCAATTGATGGAGGTCAATTATGAACTTAGTGTGCAACAGGATTGTTGTCGTATGCATAACCAGGTCTGGTATGATTTGATCTGAGCAGATTGTCCTCCGTCATCTCCATACTCTGGTTATGACGCCGTTTTCACATTGTATCCGACTTAAATTTTACCTGAAAAGAGTCCCAGCTTTCAGCTTTTGACTTGGCGACTGTCATAATTACTAGTGATTGACTGATGTTTCTCCTCACCAACTCATATCTTTTTGTTTTCAAAGCTCTTGAGATGACCTCATGATCCTCTGACATCATGGGATGGCTGGAGCTGTCATTCACCATTCTGACGGTCAGAAGATTTTGCATAAATAATGAAGATTAATTATTTACTGATAATACTTCTTTTCTCAGTTTGCTTCTCTTGCGAGAGCACGGAGGATTTGTCCGTTTGGCACGCAAGAGCACGTCACAAATTATTCCGAACGACAGTGTTGCATAGCCGTTTTCTGTGACCCTGGTATGCATCTTGTTTAACGTTATTCTTAGTTTGAGTTTTAATTTCCTCAGGATTTGAATCAAGGCTTTGTGAGAATATCGGAGATGAAGCTCTCTGCGTTCCCTGTCCTGAAGGAAAGTACATGAGCACCAGCCATTGGTCTCGTGACATGCGTCTGTGTCAGATCAAAAGGGCCTGCGATGGTAGGCATAATCTGTAAACCTGCTGTATTTGCTTGATCTCTCTCCGTTTGCCTTCAGACGGTCAATCTGTGTTTGATGAGCGGGGTACGACTGAGGACAGAGTTTGTCAGTGTGATTTGGATAAGGGGTTTTACAACAAATCTGTTGGCGATCCCTGCATCCGCAAGAGGTGTGAAGCCGGGATGGAGCTGACGAGCGATGGTTTGTGCTGTGCTGCTTCATATCTTTGACTTTGTCTTGTGTATTTGCAGGCAGGTGTAAACCCTGTAGGTCCGGTTACTTCAAGCCTGAAGCTAATTATGAACCATGCTTGAAGAAGAAGGAGTGAGTTTGCTCTGGTTCGAGGTTTTAATTTTCCTTATTAATTTCTTCTTCAGCTGTGATCACAAGTACGCGTCACATGGAAATGCAACCCATGACGTCGTTTGTAAAGAGAAAGGTTTCTAATACTTTTTTTTTTCTTTTTTAGCTTCATGCCAACTCCTCTCTGAGAAATGAAGTTGCTTTTAGATGCGCTAATTTTTTTCCAAACTTCATTCACCTGAGTAGACATTCATCCCCGGTTCCATTCCAGATACTCCTAAGGGCTCTGACACCCACACAGCAACCCAAGCACCTATCGTCAATGAATCCAAACAAAAGGATAACCATTCGTTTGACTGGTTTGTCTCGTTATTATTCTTCTAAGACATTATTAATAAAATCATGAGATCAAGTTTTATTAGGTTCAGTTAAACCTGTCTATAATTACCCCACTTGCCGACCGTTTTCAAACGGTCACTTAAAAGGTTGCGGGAGGAAGAGACCTACTAGATCGTGACTCGAGCGATACTTGCATGCCTGGGTTACAGTCAATTTGTGAAGTTGAAAATCTCGCTTTCTTCTCGCATTCGATTTCAGACTGTCGTGACGTGACAAATGTAATTCTCCTATTGTTCACAATGGGAGCCGCCGGCCGATCTTTAAGCAGTTCTCATAAAAGAAATCTCACACTGATCTCGTTTCAAGATATTCTGCCTGAGCACGAAATTTGTATTCCAATTTGTCTTGAATATCATTCACAGTTGACCAAATTTGTCAAAAATGGTCTATCGTCACTCATAAAAGCCCATAGCATCGATCTAGAAAGGTACCGAAATGAACAGAGGTCCTCTTTAATATTCAGAATCAATGATTCTAGAGTTTGGCCAAATTTAATTTTCTTACCCATGTCTAATTTTTTGGCCTTAGGAGAGACGTAGATTATGAATTAATTTGTTCATTCTTTTCACCAAGATTGTGACATTTCATTTTCAGGAGAAAAGTGGTAGTGATAGTCATAAGCATTATCATCGTACTGGTAGTTGTCATCATCATATTGGTCTGGTGCTTATATAAATCAAAGAGAAATTGCAATCCACCTGCGGATCCGCGTGAGGAGAAAGGAATGCTGCCCGGATCGTCCACTAGTTCCACGCCAGGTGAGCAACGTCTGTGGTTGATGCAGACCTCGAATGATCCGAGTTCTTTCTGTTCCAGATTCCAGTCTCTCCTACGAAATGAACAGAGCTGAGTGCAATGCTCAGTATGGACCTCCAAGCAGTGTCTTCTCTTCTCTCACGGCGTCTTCACTCCCAGACAACGCTTCCACACACACAGTTGAAGTGGACAACATGCCTCTTGAGCACCAGGAACAAGGAACAAAACAGAAATATCTGTGGCCTTTGAACTCCTCTCCTGACTCAGGGGTCAACCTCCTGGAGACAGATTGTGTTCCATCTATGGAGGATGAGGAAACCTTGCCTAAAGTGGACACCCTGAAGGATCCTCTTGATTCAGCAGAGAAATCTCTCCCAAATGGACCCTCACTTAAGGGAAAAATTAAGACTAATGTGCCGTCTCAACCACCTCTGCACATAAACAAAGTGAAAAATTGCAATATTTTCATCCAATGCGGGGATAACAACCGACTTTACCAAAATCCTGTTCCTTCTTCAAGTTTTAGCGATTCTGAAGATGAGCATGCAAACTATGACCTACGTGAAGAGGTCGCAGAGGAGGAAGATGTGTCTGTTTAATTAATTTCATCCTCAATCCGTTCCCAAATTTCCTCTCCTTATATGTTTCGTGGCATTCGTCTTGAGTTGAGATAAATTCAAATAATGTTCTTTTAACTCAAGATTTAATCAACTTGAACCACTCAAACTGCCTATGAGTTAGTTTTGATCAATCATGGTCCCCTTCTGAAAGACGTCCTTATGTTATTAGCTAGTCGGGTGTGTGAGACTGTTTTTCTTTTCCTTTTTCTGTTTAGTGCAATTTGTTCTCTTTCATCAGGTTTTATGGAAGTTTTCCTGTTTTCATTACGGTATTATTATTTTTGTGCCTCCCGAATGATGATGAGAGTGCAAGGTCTTGCATATAAATATTATTGGTGTTTTGTCATGGTAATTGTTCAAATTGCTGAGTGACTTGACTTTTGCCCCCCAAAAAATGATTTCATTACATTCTCATTTTTCATTTATTTCATTTCATGTTTTTCATCGACTTTTTCTCGGTTCATCGCAGTTTAGGCTTCCATTAAAATTTTTGTTTTAATTATCGTGCCATGGTTAATTCTCAGAAGTTAAAACAAAACTTGGTTTTACATTTATAAGCATATCCTGGTGATTGTTGAATTTTATGCATTTCTCGTTACATACACGACACAAAACATGTTAACAGGTTTTAGGTTTTATGGCACCGTAAATATTTCTGATTCAACGATTTTTTGTTGTTATTGAACTTTTTATATATTATTTTGGTATGTTCACAAATGAAGAATTACCATTTTAATTTTTTATTTTTTTTCATTTTAATTAAAAATCCCATTGAAATGAATTTATTGTGCATCATGACTATAAATATATTTCAGTCTCCAATGAAACTTTATAAATTTGAATACATTACTCTGTTTGACATGTTTTGACTTGCGTTTTATTTTTAAATATATTCAAGGTACATGTGCATCATCATTACATGCATAAACATTCATGTTAAGGGTGATTATGTATCATCCAGTGCATCTTCTTCAGGTTGTCTGCTCTTGGGCAGGTCAAGCATGCTCAGTCTTGTGCCAATTGTTTTGGTCTGGCGCCATTTCTTAGACCCTGTGATCATGGCGGAGACCGATACTTTGTGTTAATTACAAACTGGGATTATCTGGACGGCACCTCTGCTTATCCTGCAACATAATCATGTGACCAATGGTGACTTCGCAAGTGTATGCAGGGCGCTCTTCCTCCTTTTCGAATTTACGTCATCAAGCATCGCTAACCTCCTCCTTCCTCTCCCTCTCTTTCCTTCGGCTCAACCCTCCAGAAATGTTCTCAGCAATCCTTCTGATCCATCGTGCCTTATCTTCCAGATGGTGACCTTCATGCGTCTTATATCACCTAATCCCCTCATTCATTTGTCACATGCTCTCTCCAGCTGATCTTTCCATTCCCCTCCAAATCCACATCTCACTAGTCTCTTGATGTCATATTTCTGCAACGTCCAGGTTTCTGAGCAATAAAGTAGCACGCCAAAAAAATAAGTAGCACGATAAAAAATAATCCTTTATCTCTGTTCCCCACCTACCAATTAATTAGGTCATCTGATGCATGCATAATTAATTAGGAAGAACAACTGACTCTGATGTCCCTGGACCAAGGTGGGGGAGGAGCAGAGAAACCAGCTGCTTCTGCAATTTCTTGTTCAGCAAACGGATCTTGGAGAACTCGCTGAAGACGCAGCAACGGCGCAAAGTCGTCTCTCTCGGCTGCTCTGATCGCCTGCTCTGCCATCCAATTTCTCAAGACATATCTCGGATTCACTTCACACATACGCTTCGTGCGATATTCCGTGGAACCCCAACAAGCAAGAGTGCTCTCCAGGTAACTGGACAGCCACTCATCAAAGTCATGATGAACAGCGAGAGACCTCAACGCCCACGATGAGTCATCTATGTATCTGGATTCCATGTCTTCAATGGACCATTCGGAGATCTGGCGGAAACACATGGTGAAGTCTGCAGATTGATCCTGCAACATTTCTAGGAATCTCGCGACCACGTCATCGTCACGTTGACAGAGACCGAGTTTTTGGCTGAATATGACGTAATGATTTCGATTGTACTCTTCCTGGTATCCACTCAGAATCATATTCATCTGAGGAAGTTGCTTTTTGGTTAGCAGCGGTTTATTGCGTCTCTTAGCTTCTCCAGGTTAAATTCTGCAACGCGTGGCTGGTTCTTGTATCGATAGACGCCTTCGTCATCCGATGTGTTGGGCACCATTCCCGGGTCATACCCATCCATGAAACGGAACGGGCCATAATCGATAGTCAAGGAAACAATACTGAAGTTATCAGAGTTCATGACCCCGTGTACGAAGCCAATGCTCTGCCACATCGCAATCAGTTTCGCCGTTTGGTGAACGAATTGTGAATAAAATTCCAAATAGCGATCTGGTGATTCGTTGGCAACGTCGGGGAAATAGCGAGCAATGACAAAATCGGCCAACAACTTCAGGTTTTCGGTCTCTCCATTTGCAGCTAGGATTTCAAAGGATCCGATCCGGAACCAGGATTCAGCCAAGCGGAGGATGACGGCGGATTTCTCTCGGATGAAATTTCCGTTGTAAAAAATATCCCGAATTGCCAGATCGATCGTCACTGACAGCAAGAGTCACCGCACGGCTAGTGGGTATGCCTATGGAAGAAATAGAACATCAAGACCAGAACTATGCACGACACTTGATGGTATTGGCAATGAGATGACGCACCCGTATCACGTGTATTGTTTGACTGTTTGACCTGCAATTAAACAAAGTGGGCCATAATTCGTCTATTCCATGATAAAGGTCAACACAAGTTAAAAAAAAAAAAAAAAAAAAAAAAGGAAATCTTAGGCCTTGGTTCGGGCACAGGACATAATTTATATTTTGTATTTTTTGAGCGATTTGCCGCTTCAAATTGCTTATTTAGTGAGAATATAGAAAAATAGAAAAATTGTTTACGGTACCCCACTCTATCCGGGGTGTTATGACGTCACAACACCCTACCATAAACTCTAGGGTACTAAAGTTTTAAACGACGCACTCACATTTACATTTAATCATTTTAATGTTTAACAAATCAACGAATTTGTTCAATTGCGATAATAATACTTGTAAAACACACTTGGTTATAGGTAGAAAATCGTAATGCATAAACACAATCTTAACGGTCAGTTGAGAATTAAATGAAGTAATATTGACTCGAACAATGGACCACACATTGACACGAAATTGGCAAAAATACTCTATTATATTGTTGATCTGTTTTTAATTTTAAATTGAGTGAGAATCAGTCGATTCAAACGTCTTGTGATAAGTTGTTAACCCTATAACTCAGATATTTATGATTTATCAATATTTTCCGACTCAAGGCAACGAAGCCGAATCGTTTGTGTTGATCCGTTACCATAGCAACCTTTTTTTTTGGGTGGGTCGTCGTCTGGCGAATTCTCGGGTGTTATGACGTCATTCGCGGTGCCACTAGCGGCAAATATGTGAACCAAACCGATCTGGATGGAGAATCAGAACCACTGAATATGCGCTGTTCGTGTCTCATTTATACCGTGTAAATGATATCAGGTAATTATTATTTTGCGCTGGCATGATTAATTAGGATTAGACATTTCATGAATTTGACGTTATTATGGCTGACCTTTAACGATTTCAATGCTTTATGTCTATGATGTGCGTCTATTGGCCCCCGGGGTGTAAATACATGTAGAACATTCATAATTATAATAGTAGTACATTGTAATACATGTACATGTAATACTGACCTAAATGAAACATGGCTTCGGAGCACAAGTATTCGCGGATGGAGGATCGCAGCACTGCGCGACCGTCTCCATCTCTGGAGTAGGGCGTCTTCCCAGAACCCTTCAGTTGCAATTCCCATCGCTGACCTCTGGCGTTGACGTATTCTCCGAGTAAATGCGCTCTTCCATCTCCTAACTGATCGGCCCAATACCCGAACTGATGTCCTCCGTATCTGTGAGCCAGCGGAGTTGAATTAGGCAGCACAAAACCTCCGCTCACAAAGGAGATGAAGTCATGAGACTGGGGAATTCTGAGCGGATCCATGTCTAGAAGTTCCTCCAATATATTCGACTGAAACGCCGCTAGTTTCACTGAACTGCGAAACGGCGTCGGGTTGCATTGGCTGAAAATGACACCTGGAACATCCCTCTGTGTAACAATATGACGCTTGTCCTCAATTGGGAATGTGCTCAGTAATAGTTGGTGCTCAGACAACTTCCATTCGTGTATAGATATCGATAAACGCCTCCTGGTTGAACATCCGTTACGAACACACATAATTGAAGCGGAATCATAACGCACCCAATCATAACGCTGACTGGTAATGTAATGTTCATGGTCGTCATCTCGTGGGATGCAAATCTGGGTTAAAATGCGCTGACAATCGTATAGTATGCATCGAATGTCGTCCTGAAAACACAAAGATGTATACCGTATGTTCGTTGATGCACAAAACCACTCTAAAGTCAGATAAAATATCAGAATTCGAACAGCGACAAAACAAAGGCCCATGGCTGCGACTGCTGCTCGTCAGGTGATGTCACCGGCTATTGCATGCGTTATGAGTCATGCAATTTGCGGTACCCACTTAACAGGATCCCTGATCATATATTTCACTGGTCTCCGCGCTACTGAAAAGAAGCACCGACACACACCGATGAAAACTCAAACCTATGTTGGTACATCATTTTCACTCGATTTCACATATGACGTCACTCGGAATTCCCAAGATCAAGGATGTTAATTGGAGATCATTGCCCAAGATGGCTCACAAGGCGAGACGAGTGAAAATGAACTCACAGTATTTGCTGAATACGACTAGTTGACTACATGTTACTATACATAGCAGCCGATGAAATACCACCTGTCATCGGTGTATGCCTGTATCATTATATATATGACCAGGGAACCAGTGAAGTCATATATAACCGGGTTGAAAGTACCGCTATGACTGCAATCATATGCCGACTGTGGGGGTCGAGGCCACGGGCGTTATGATTGTTAATTATAATTGTAATCCGTTATAATTGTAATTCTTTGGTGATTCTGCAGTGCTGCCCAACTGCGTAACAAGGCCGGGCGCTGTGTACTACTGTCTATGGTGGTATGCAGGATAAAGAAAGCTTGGGATTTATCAATAAGAGTAGGGGGAAACCCCGGTCCCGGGCCTTCTGTTCTGGCGCCCGTATCATCCGAATGGTTTGGGTGGAGTCGTAAAATCCCATCACGCACGCAATCGAGAAAATCGTTCTAATTAAAACCGGATGTTATCCAAAATGCAGTTCTCATCAATTCGCAGTAAATTTGTAGCGGTTGTGGTGTAATAGTGCGCAGGCGTATTGACAGGAATTTGACGATTCTGATTGGAAGAAATTTGGACTGTATGATATGACATAGCTGTCATATCATATCATAGGCGTTGAGCACAGAAGATACACAGGCATCAAATCAAACTGTTCTCACTTCATTCTCCGCCAGGCACAATCAATGATGAGACAGTCAGTGTGTGCAGAATAGCGGAATTTTCATGTTTAAGTTATATCTGTTGAAAATATTTAAAGAAGAGCAACTCCCACAATGATAATTAGTATGACTGCATGTATATGTTTGTTCTGAACAATCTTATCAGAGTGTTTTGACCAATAATAGCATATTGTAGTTGATAGTGAAGCAGACCAAACACAGAGCTGAGTGAGACATCAAAATGATGAGGTAGATGCCAGCACATGCAGCTCTGAGTCTGGCTTATTCGAGAGAACAGAAGCAGGGTCTATCACTCTATATGGCAGTGACTGCATGGTAAGTGTCGAATCGGCCAACACGATCGCCACTTCAGTAAGGCGTTTCAATGTGATTTATTCAGGTTAAGAGTCCTTTGAATAGCAAAATAGAATCGCGAGTATTTTAGCTATGTTTTAGATAAACTTAATTTCAATGACATATGGTTCAACTGGTCGTATTCAGCAAACACTTCATTTTCACTCGCCTCGCCTTGTGCGCCATCCTGGGATTTCTGAGTGAAATGGATGTACCAAAATAGGGCTGATTTTTCATCGGTGTGTGCCCGTGCTTCTATTCAGTGGCGCCGGAGACCAGTGAACGGTACCCCCATGCATGTACATACCATGCGCTATGATTAATCTCGGTAAGACTTTCGCGAGGTCTCTCGTTTGTAACGCAGTGTTGTATGCTAGTACTGTATACAATACTGCATATGTGATGTGATGCCTCCATTGGTGATGGTATAGATGATAGCCAGATTGCTTTGCGCATTCGCAAGGGATTATCCGTGTATCCTGGTGGTTAGCTTTGACAGAACCTCGCTTTATATTATGATGAATATTCTCGTACAACGGTTCTGACCAACGTACTTTATCAGCCAAGCGCATCGCCCCTTGCTTCGTTAGCATATTAATCAATCTAATCAACATCCTACGGCATGCTGTTGCGGGATGTGGTCCATAGGTCGAATGTTCACGAGTCAGGAAAGCATATATAGTACATACAATGTAAAAATATAAAAAACATGCAAGTCCCTACCATAACCCTTGTAAATTCGGACTCGTGAGCATTTGCACTTGTGAGTCGATCCCACCCTAATCGGCAGCTCTTGTCGCAGGCTGACTCGAGCTCAATATATCAACAGTATGCAAAGAATTATGTACGGACATGTAAAACTTTCACCTAATTAATACTAGCAATCTGTAGATAAAGTCACACATGCATGAATGAGCCAGTCAAGAATCTTCAGTAAGGAAGTGGTGGTCCTGAAAAGGACCGTTGTGGGGGAGCCGTTAAGAAGCTGTTTACTTTTTGGTGGCCTTCTTAGCAGTGGGTTTCTTGGCCGCCGGCTTCTTCTTGGGAGTGGCTTTTTTGGCTGCAGGTTTGGCCGCCTTCTTGGCTGGCTTCTTGGCGGCAGCCGTCTTCTTGGGGGTCTTGGTCTTCTTGGTTGCTGCCTTCTTCTTTGGGGTGGACTTGGCAGACACCTTCTTGACAGTTGTCTTCTTTGCAGCGGGCTTTTTCACAGCTGGCTTCTTGGCAGCTGCCTTCGGCGCCTTCTTGGGCTTCTCTGCCTTGACCTCTCCCATCTTGAAGCTGCCGGACGCTCCGGTTCCCTTGGTTTGCTTCAGGGTTCCCTTAGCAACGCCAGCCTTCAGGGCCAGCTTCAGATGAGCGTTGATCTTTTTCTCTTCAGCACCAACATTGAAGTTCTTGAGGATGTACTTGAAGATGGCAATGCGGGATGATCCTCCTCTCTCCTTCAGGGAGGTCACGGCAGCTGCGACCATCTCAGCATAGTGAGGATGAGCAGCAGGCGTCTTTGGCTTGGCGGCGACCTTCGCCTTCTTGGGGGATGCGGGAACAGACATCTTAGCAAACTGAGTTCGAGTTGCGAATGATCGCATTACTTGAGGACATCGAGTTTAACACCACTGGGTGCTGCAATTGGGGAGTTAAACCCCATGTGACCACAACGAATGCGCGCGATTTCAAACGCCTGGCTGCATCCAGGGTCGGCAGGTGCGCTGACTGAAACCGCACCCGGTGACATGCGCGGGTCGTGCGGCGCCTTTTAACATGATCACGTGACTGAAAGCTTGTTGGCTCGCCTTTATATACCACAAAAACACCTTTGTCGTCATCATTCGACGCATTCAGCTGAGAATACTTCAAACATGCCGCCCAAAGCAGCATCCAAGGGAGCCAAGAAGGCCGTCACCAAGGCCAAGACTGCCCGTACCACGGACAAGAAGCGCAGGAAGAAGAGGAGAGAGAGCTACGCCATCTACATCTACAAGGTGTTGAAGCAGGTTCACCCCGACACTGGAATCTCCTCCAAGGCCATGAGCATCATGAACTCGTTCGTCAACGACCTGTTTGAGCGCATCGCCTCCGAGGCCTCTCGTCTGGCCCACTACAACCGTCGCTCCACCATCACCTCCCGCGAGGTGCAGACCGCTGTCCGTCTGTTGCTGCCTGGTGAGCTGGCCAAGCACGCCGTCTCTGAGGGCACCAAGGCCGTCACCAAGTACACCCAGTCCAAGTAAACTCTCTTACAGCGGACGCAAAAACGGCTCTTTTCAGAGCCACCACTTTCTCAGGTTGATCTCTAATTACTGCTTTCGGTCGAGATAGGTATAGCCTATAGGGGAAGAGTCTGCTCACAAGTGTTATAGTTAGGAACTTTTATGCTTGTAATAATTATTGTTGAGCCCATCCCATTGGTGATTCCTGGATGCCTTATGATGTCGTGGTAATTCGTGTCAATAAACTAGAGATGTAGGTTTACATGGATTGTACTAGTTGTTGACACAGGATATGCGCACTCGAGTGTCTTGTGTATGCATTTTGCTTCTGCGTAGGCGCAAGTGTGCACAACCTGCAGAGTCGAGTGCTTCAGAGGCTTTGACTACCTTTGCCCCGGACCTACGCGACGGTTTGGTTTGAAATGCACAAGCCACATGCTGGTATACCGTGTAGCATTAAGTCTTTTGTACGAGATGGGCTCGATAGGCCGAATGCTCACTAGTCTGAAAAGCACAAGACTAAAACGAGGATCATCCTGAATTTCGATTGCTCGGATACGGGCGGGTTTAACGTAATTATAATATCATGGTACATTCTTATATTGTTGTTATTATACCTTAATTTCCTCAGGAACGGCTTGGCTCCTTAAGCCGAATGCTCGCAAATCTGAGTTAATAACTTTTATGGTTATTAAAGATCCATCCCAATATTCTCGCCTGTATTCACAATATATTTTGTTCTAATCAATCATAAGAATTGTATGAATTTTATGATAAAAACCAATTATACACAAATGTTTCTAGTTATTTAATAGTTAATATGGAAATTGGTCAGCTCGATCATTCAATTAATTTTAATTGTTCCATACTTATATTATCGTATCATTTCATCTTAGACAATAAGTTTATAAAAAATTTAATTATCCGTTTAAGGGGGATTATGTGAATATCGAATATATAGCTCAAGTAATAAGGGAATTAATTAATATTAAAGTTGAGAGTCGTTTTTTATCGACATATCAATGTTATTTATTAATAGATTATCTCAGCACCCGTTGAAGTAATTTTCCATTTTCTTTATGCTATTAATTGTTATTATTGCACTTTTCCGTTGTTTCACGGTCACATGTAAAATAATACATTATGTGCATCAATACGAATAAAGAGATATGATAATTTTATTCTAAATGTTGATTCTCCAGCGTCGCTAAAAACACAAGTCCATGCATTACATAAAGTACTAGTATGATTAATTGCTTATTACTGATTAATATTCCCGTCAAAATAAATCACTTGAATGCAACACAGTAAATTAATTATACGCCATTAAGTAAATTACGTGAGTGCCGGTAATTTGCTCGATAGGACCCCGCAGAGGGTAAAAAACTTTGCGTTTGTCTTGAAGCCTATCGAAATAATTGCGTAATATTGAGTATCATAACATGCAGCCATGCGTACAATCTAATCACTATAGTACCTCAGTAATCAATTCCATTCAATTCAAATCAATGTAACCGCCCAGCATTGCGCGGGAGGCCAGACAAAGACCTCGATTTAAACTTGGCGCGCATTGGAGCGCTCGAATCCGGCGGGGGTGAGGCGCCTGTTTGCTCTTCACGTCGCTTGCCTCTTAAATGCACTCTCACGTGATCTCAAGCTCGCTCTCGAGAGGTATTCAAACGCACCAGGCGCCAAAAGCGAGCATTTCTGATCTGACCATCAGTTGAACAATCATGTCTGGACGTGGCAAAGGAGGCAAAGCGAAAGGCAAGGCCAAGAGCCGATCATCCCGTGCGGGACTTCAGTTCCCCGTCGGACGTATCCACCGTCATCTGAGGAAGGGCAACTACGCCGAGCGCGTCGGAGCCGGCGCCCCAGTGTACCTGGCCGCTGTCATGGAGTACCTGGCAGCTGAGGTTCTCGAGTTGGCTGGCAACGCTGCCCGTGACAACAAGAAGACGAGGATCATCCCCCGTCATCTGCAGTTGGCCATCCGCAACGACGAGGAGCTCAACAAACTGCTCTCCGGAGTGACCATCGCCCAGGGAGGAGTCCTGCCCAACATCCAGGCTGTGCTGCTGCCCAAGAAAACTGGAAAAGCCCAGTAAACTCACTTCCCTCATATAAAAACGGCTCTTTTCAGAGCCACCACTGAATTCAGCAGATCTCGTTCCTTTCTCGAGTTTTACAAAATACTGCTTTTAAATCATCTCCATTCGTGTACTTGTGATGATCGCCGTATTAAAAAGTTATGAGTTATGGTGGTGGTGGTGAATCGAATTTTACATATAAATGAATAAATAAATAAATAAATAAATAAATATATAATATAAATATATAAATAAATATATAAATAAATAAATAATACAAGGGGTCGGGCCAAATTATGACGATAAATCAACAAACGAAAAATAACTGATAACGGTACTAAAGAACGGATGAAATGAGAAGTGGGACGAGAGAACAAAGGCTTTTCTCTCTTTAGTTGAGTAAAAGGAGAACAATACGAACATAATAGGAACAATAGACGTGAACCGAGACAACTAAAATTTCAACGGAGTAAAGGATATTATTTACAGGAACAATAGGGTGGAATACCCTGTGCTTAAAAGACACAGATCAGTTATGGTTATAGTTTCATAATTTAACGAATAACTTTTATCTAAACCTTACTTTTAACGAAATTTCGTAATCCCGAAGCTCCGCCCATTTAATATGTCGCCATGGTTAGCGCTCAAGTCGTGACGTTGAACAGCGAATCGTCGTTCAGCGAAGATTCATCGCGCGCGGCGCTTCCTATTGTTTCCAAGGATACCCTCTGCCATAGAGCCAATCAGCGCTCAGCGATGCTTACTGGTCTGTTAATTAAAACTAATAGAATTTTCGTCAGCTTCTTACGATAAATGACGAATAACAATATATATGTACACGAATACAACATTTTATTCTATTTTAAATAAGCCCGATTGAATAATAAGTGTACAGTACAATTCAAAGTAGAAATGCATGAGAATTATTGTAAATGCTAGTACAAAATATAATATAATTTATGTTCTGCATGTACTATAAACAAGACTAACAATAGAAGGGGCACGATGGCTCAGTGGTAGCTCAAGTACAATGTTGCGGCATACAAATCAATAATAAATCTCTTCATTCCGGGATAAAAAAAATTGGGTTTCTATTGATTGGGCATGCAAAGGTTTGCACGCTATGCGTTGTCACAAACACACAAACCAGGTTCTATTTCATGAAGCACAACGATTACTTCTTTATATTTTGTCTCTGAAATGGAGCCCTGCTGTATTTTTTTTCCCTAATGAAACGAGTTTTCTTCACGAATATTACTATCGTTTTATCTTCCTGTCCTACATGAATCTCACGTATACGTTCTTTAGAATGTAGCCGAGCACGAGCTCTATATATAATACAATGCATGCACCTTTGTATTTTATACGGCTTCTTGCCTGCATGGGCACAACGTACTAGCGATTATGGCACGATTCTCAGAGGCATGGGGTTCGATAGGCGGAATGCGCCAAAGTCCGAATCCCTATACATATGCACGTCCTAACACCAACCGCAACGCTTTGTCTCAAACCATACCCCCGTGTACAGACTGGTGAGCATTTGGTGGATCCATTTTCAGAAGGCTACAATTAGCCTTACACGCAGTAAACTCCCACTCCACAGGAACGAGTCCCGCGTTCTGCTCGAGAAGATGAGATGGACGCTATGACCGCACTGCTCTAAAAAATGAACCTCATTATCTTCAAATAAAGACAAACATGAAAATTGCATGAAAATTGGATAGCACATAAACCACACGGAGAAAAAGAGATTTTTCTGGAGAAAGTGGTGGCTCTGAAAAGAGCCGTTGTTTGACGAGCGTTCGTCGTGAGGGGGGGGAAGTTAACCTCCGAATCCGTACAGGGTGCGTCCCTGCCTCTTTAGGGCGTAGACGACGTCCATGGCGGTGACGGTCTTCCTCTTGGCGTGCTCAGTGTAGGTGACGGCATCACGGATGACGTTCTCAAGGAAGACCTTCAGAACACCTCGGGTCTCCTCGTAGATCAGACCGGAGATACGTTTCACACCGCCTCTGCGAGCCAGACGACGGATGGCGGGCTTCGTGATGCCCTGGATGTTGTCACGCAACACCTTCCTGTGACGCTTGGCGCCTCCCTTTCCGAGTCCCTTGCCTCCTTTGCCGCGTCCAGACATGATGAAGAGATGTTGACTTGAACGAGTTCAAAATCAGAATGCCCAAGTCTGGTTTTGCGCCCTATTTAAAGGCTGCAAGCATTCAAGCGGACTCCTCGTTGATTGGCTCTCTTTACTCACATCTCCCTGGTCGAATTACCTTTCAGCAGTCACGTGGTTTATCTCACGCTCCCAACAAATTCCACATTTTTAGCTTGGTCTGTATAGATACGTTTTATAAATTCTGAATACTTTCAAAACTTCCGAAATGAAAATTTTATACCATACAGAATACGCACATACCTACCCAGATAAAAGCAATTAAAATTCGATTCACCACCACAAATTTCCGAATATGTACTAGCAATAATTATTGAAGTAAGAATTTAATGATTATGTACACTATAGCTATATATAATAATAATTATCACAAGCGTAGATGGTAAATTCAAATTGATGCTTATTTGATTATCAAATATTAAGCGTATCTACTCCGGTGTAATAATAATGCCTGATAATTGCTGCGCATGAGGAAATATACATCGTATTAAAATAATTATACAAATTATTAAACAAAAAAATAGTGTACCTATTATTTCATATACTAGTAATGTAAAAATTCATAACCAGGGGCCGCAGCACATACTTTCCATGTAGCATGATTCAAGTTTTTGATTTGTTTTCTTGTTTTGTTCTTGCTTTTGCAATTACGATTGACACAAAAGCTATCTTAATCCTTGATTGGATTGAAGATTGTGTAATCAACAAACTTGAAAAACCAACATCCCGCAGCAGTTCAGATATTTTACACTTGAATTAATGCTGTGTTTTGACTTGACGTTTTTGTTTTTTGTTTTGTTTTGTTTTGTTTTGTTTGGTTTTTTTTTTTTTTTTTTTCGGGGGGGGGGGGGGTGGGGGTGTTCGTTTAAAACAATAGTAAGGGAATGTAAACGCATCCCCCCCCCCCAATAATAAAAATAAATAAATTAAATTTGATATTATTGTCTGCATGACTTTACTATAAAAATTTCTGGGTGGGTGGAATCATTGTAACGAATTTTGATCGAAGCGGTTTTCGGCGGGTGCATTTTTCGTTGGATCGAATCGAGCTGTCGGCTGATTGGTCGTCAGCGGTCTGTCGCTCTGCGGTCGCTACGCATTCTCCGTGGGAACGAAATCAGCTGTCCGCTGATTGGCTTTCAGCTCTCGGTCGCTACGCAACAGCCAATGAGCGCCAACCAAGCCTCGGCGGGCGATACGAAAACGCCTTCATAAACGGCTGCTCGTTGGAAAACTGCATTCTATTCGCAGTTAGTCATGGCTCGTACGAAGCAAACCGCTCGTAAGTCCACAGGAGGCAAGGCCCCCAGGAAGCAACTGGCCACCAAGGCCGCTCGCAAGAGCGCCCCGGCCACCGGAGGCGTGAAGAAGCCCCACAGATACAGGCCCGGAACCGTCGCCCTCCGTGAAATCAGGAGATACCAGAAGTCGACCGAACTGCTCATCAGGAAGCTGCCCTTCCAGCGTCTGGTCCGTGAAATCGCCCAGGACTTCAAGACTGACCTGCGCTTCCAGAGCTCCGCCGTCATGGCTCTTCAGGAGGCCAGCGAGGCCTACCTGGTCGGTCTGTTCGAGGACACCAACCTGTGCGCCATCCACGCCAAGCGTGTGACCATCATGCCCAAGGACATCCAGCTGGCTCGCCGTATCCGTGGCGAGCGCGCTTAAACGTCTCGCCTCCCTGACAACAACGGCTCTTTTCAGAGCCACCACTTTTTTCAGAAGTTTCTCTTGTTTGTTCGAGTGATCATTCTTGCATATCGTCACTGACTACAGGTACCATAGAGGAAATATAATAAGAAGACACGTGGGCGAAAACCTATGGGGGGGCGATGTCTTTCGCCTCGCGAGCGCATTTTGCGATTTAGGAACAGTCAGCTCAAGCTCCAGTCCGCGTTTAACATGGTTTTTTTTCTATACACGGCCGTTAACATGGTCTTATTTATTTTTTACTCTAGAGAGCGAGAGCTTTGCAATTTGCAAGATATAGGGACGCAATCATTGCAAAAACATCGTGAAAATCCTAAATCAATATCGCGGATAATTACAAAGGTATTTAACATCAGAAACGTTTTTATTTTTCAAGCGAAAGCGATTGCGTCTCTACGTCGAGCCCATGGAATGTTTGTTGTGTAGTTAGAGAGCATTTGTTTAACGCTTTATCTGCAAACTCGCCTCGCCGCTCGTTGAAGCGAATAAGTGTGAAGCCACAACGGAACAAAAGATTTATTTAGAAGAAAAGTTTCAAGAAATAGTGGATTTGGGTTGAAATATATTTTTATTCGACAAATAATACTCACAAATGCATATAGTATATATGTATATGTATTGGAAAATATTCAAAGGACATTAACACTAAAACCAAGCAATCGTGGGCGATCCTGTTTGCCGACTTTGGAGTTTCTTCTTTGGGGGTAGCGCGTGATCCTCTCTTTTCATAATTCGCCTTGGTGGTGTTAATTTCGACAGGTTCCGAATGCTGAATAATCGTGTAACAGCATCCTTCCGGAGATGCTTCCGTGGCATTTTAATGCTTTTATGGGCAGGGTTAACGAATTGGTCCGCAGAAAAGTGTTCCTCACACAGAGAGTTGTATAATATTTTTCTGGTCTTGCGACCACTTTAAATCGGCTCGTCTGGTGCTTATTCATCATTTTAGAGACCGAAGGGGAGGAAAAGGCAACGTACATAAGTAAACTGAAGTGTATATAAATTTGTAACAAATTGATACATCGCATATCATGGGTATACCGGAATATATAAAATAAATGAACAATTGCTACTGCATGCACCTTGTGATGTGCGAACAGGTAATTATAGGCACATTTAATCGTAAATTTCAAAGCACTGTTTGTTCATCTTTTGAGTTGCTCTTCTGTGTTTTTCTGTCCAGGTTTAGGGAATTTGTAGAACGATAGATCTGGGTTCTTCGACAGAGAATTTGAACAGGCAATTGCCGAGCAGTACGTCACTTTGCTTGTTTTCTTTCGGTCAGTTTCTCCGGTATCGATATCAATGCTAGCCATGACGAAATAAATGTACGATCGATTGATTCATGTTTGTTGTCGGGATTATATACTAAAGCAGGAGTTAAGCCGGAGTCAAGCAGGAGTCAGGTTGTAGCTAATAATATGCACTAATTACCATCACTATTAGTATTACAAGGCTTTGTTTATGACTCATCTCTTAGTCGGCATATACCCTTTCTTCAAAAAAAAAATCTCCCTTTAAATCGTTGGCCACCCCTATTAATTAAGAATGTCATTCCTGCGGATAAGAAGATCAGCGGAGAGTGCACGTTTCGTTAGTGGCTCCCGCATTATCGTTAGAATTAGTTCTCATTTCTCAAAGTTTTGTTCCTAATTTTGCACTACAGGTGCATGAAAGTACCAGGAATCAGAAGAAGACATCCTCACGCCCGGATACTGAGGCACTGGGGTAGTACAAGGTGTTCTTATCCGGACACCTTTCTGCCACTTGTGTCCATTTCATTCGGCTATTGACTCAGGTCGAGAGCACTGAGTGCACTAAAGGTTGACCCGAATATGTCACGCTCATGTTTGTCAGTTAGTCTTTGACCCGGCTGTGTCACGCTCTATTGCTCTGTTTGTAAACGATACCTCGTGGACCATCAGCTGAGATATCAGCATGGCGAAGTTGACACTTGCTGCAGTGCGGACTCTGCAAACGAAAACGTTGATGGATAAACTAAAAGGTCTTAAGGGTGAGATGGACCGCAGAATGAGTGCCGTTGAGAAAAAAATTTAGCACATCGACAACTCTCTCCTTGCTTGTCAAGCCGGCCTGTCGCAGCCCCTGACCCAGGAAACACTGCCATTTGCCGATACTGTTGGACACCTTCAGAATTTCCATCCCTCGCAACAAACGCCGACCTCAACGAAGTCAACAACTATACCTCAAAGAAGCGCCTCCCACCGTCAACAAGCCAGCATGTTGACCCAGCAAAGAGGCTGGTCATTGCCAAATCAGCAGACCCCATACGGCTACAGAACACCATGAATTTGCAGACCAGCCTCAATGAATGTGATCGCTCCATTGTGCCCCTTATAGCCACAGCTAAGGTCGTATCAAATGGCAACCTTTTTGTGGAAGCTAAGACCACGGAAGACCTCGACGAGCTTCAAAACAAGATAGCCCCTCTCACAAGCAATCTCTTCGGGGAAGCGGCTTAATTGCGCCTGATGGACGACAGCAAGACCAGACCAAAACACGCCATCATCAGAAATGTTCCTGCCCACTATGACGCGGACACCATCCTGGAGGAGGCTCGAGTCGAATACAGCAGTGCCTCGTCTGTCATCAACTTGACCAAACCAGGGAGCACCGCCAGAAGGAGGGCCATAAAGCTGAGCCTTCACGACAGCAAGCAATTGGAGCGACTTCTCAACCATGGCTTGCAAATGGGATGGGAGAAATTCCCTGCTGAAGCTTGACAGCGAGACTCAACCCAGTCATTCCGATTTGGCCATGCAAACACCACCTGTTGCTCAAAGCCCCGTTGTGTCAACATCTCGACTGAGCACCCTCGCACTTACCTATGCTCAAGTGATACTCATTGTGCCAACTCCGAAGGCCAGCACAAGGCATCCAGCAAGTCCTGTCCGACCTACATCAAAGCCAAAAAAAAGAGAACATGGACAGCCATAACATCTGGATAACGAACATTAGAGGCCTTGTATCCAACTTTGACTCTTTCTGCCTTGAAATCGAACACGCCCATCCATACCTTGTTATAGTCACAGAAACATTCCTATCACCAGATGTACCTGACCAAGCGCTTCTTATACCAGGCTACTCATTTCTCCGCAGAGACCGCCGCACGCACGGAGGTTGTGTGGCACTCTATTATCCCTCTTCACTTCGCCTTCAACGTCTAACTAGCCTAGAGACACATGATTATGAGGTCATATGGTTCCAAGCAAGCACGAGGGAGCATAACATTATCAGTTGTGCAGCATACTGGCCTCCTGGGTCAGACTTGGACATTACACAACATCTGCAACATGCCTTAGACGAAGTTAGCATTGAGTTCAACACAATGAAAATGAAAATGAAAATGAAATGAAAATGAAAATTTATTTTATAAAGCGTCGCTTCCATAAAAATGCTCAGAACGCTAATACAATTTGAAAATAAAAAGGGGAACATGTAAACATCAGGTAAGAAAATAATTATGAAATAAATGCGTTTTTAAAAGTCGTTTAAAAATCGGAACACTTTCCGCCAGCCTGATGTTGATCGGCAAAGAATTGAATATGGTTAGTCCAGCAACACTAAAAGCAGAATTTTTGATAAAAGATGAGCGGGTAAATGGGACAGTTAAACAGTTTTGGTTGCTGGAGCGAAGGTGACGTGTTGGAATGTGAACAGTGATCATTTCAGATAGGTATTGTGGAGTGAGATTATGGACGGATTTAAAAACAATGAGCAATACTTTAAAAATGACACGTTCTTTTACAGGGAGCCAGTGGAGATCTTGCAGCACGGGTGTTATGTGCTCACGAGCACCACTGTCAGTCACTAAGCGCGCTGCACTGTTTTGT
>KB295796.1:264540-308821 GCA_000328365.1 Capitella teleta | reverse complement strand
CAGATTTTTTGGTTTAAAACTAACTGACTTACTTGCTTTCCTGATCCGGAGCTTTTTCATATCTAACAACCGTTTTCTTGTTTCAAATATTATTCAATTCATTAACTCATTTTGTTTTTGATGTGTGTTCTGTATGGTATCCTTGTAGCTGGTATTTTATATTTCATGTACATGTACTTAGAGCTCAGTTACAGGTGCGTTATGATCTGCTTCTCTGCATGCAACAAAATCTGAATCATAAAGCACTAGATACGTTATGATTTACATAATATGTAAATCATAACGTATCTAGTGCTTCATGATTCAGGTTTTATTGCATGTAGAGAAGCTTCACATTTTTATTTACCCGGTGTACGTACAGCGTTCAGCTCTTTTTCGTTGGATCAACCATTAAAATTTGTATCCCTTGTTCCTGTGTTCTCTGACTTTCCTCGCAGGCTCGCATTCACTACGCGTGTGGGCTGAACACACAGCACGCAGATAGCATACACTATCACAGAACATGGTACACTATCCTATTCTGTGGCCGAACTCTTTGGGTTCGTCATGGCGTTATTATATTCCTACACCTGTGTCTTCAGGCAAAACCTGTATGGGTTTTCACCTAATTCACTACTAGTATTCACTCAATTGTCATTACTTGCTCTCTTCATTCTACCTAATTGTAATTTATGCAATACATGTATCGTCTTATCCTGCAGAAAAACTAGCTTGGTTATCCTTGTTATTTTTATTTATGAACTCCCTTAACGCCATAATTTTCTACATGTATTCACTTGCGCATTATTTCATTAAATGATTTTAGTCCAGTCTTTTGACTTGGATATTATATTGGGAGTTGGCTGGCAATTACTAGGTAGAATCACTGTAGAACACAAATTTTCGTACTATGTTCGCAGTCCCGATCGACCACAAAAACTTTCTGGGTGATCTCATACTATGTGACCCTACAATTGACAAAATAATCACCCCAGCCATACAACTGAAATTAGCAGTCTGCAAAAGTTCCTTGTTCCACATTATGTAAGTCATGCCTATGCTTGAAAATAAGGCAGGTCAAGATGCATAGAGTTCTAGAACTTTGGATATTTACAAAGCCACTGTGCACGACTATATTGCTGGGCTTTAGCTACGTGCAAAGCCACACTGCGAGTAGCATTTTTGCTTTAATATCCAAAGTTCTAGAACTCTGTTTCTGACCATCAAGAACCCAGTAAAAGAAATGAAAGCAAGAGCAAATGTCAGAGGGTTCTGAGTGTTGATGGATTTTATTGACTTAAGACTGCCTGTTCTTCCATGCCTGCAGGGGTCCCTTGTTGGGCTTGTACTGCACACCAACACCATCAGGGATGAGCACACCATCCTCACGCATCTTCTCGTAATCCACACGCTCCCATTTGGTGAATCCCCATTTGGAGCTGATGTAGATCTTCTGGCGTCCAGGGTACTTGAACTTGGCTCTCCTCAGGGCCTCAATCACTTTAGCGGTGTGAGTGTCCCTGGCGCGCACGGACATGATTACCTGACCAATGTGCACACGGGCGACAGTGCCCTGGGGTTTGCCAAAGGCACCACGCATACCGGTCTGGAGCCTGAGTAGAGAAGGGCGTTACATCAGGGGACATAAGTATAGCACATTACTGACCTATCAGCTCCAGCACAGGACAACATCTTGTTGATGCGCACAACGTGGAAGGGATGGAGGCGCACACGCAGATGGAAAGCGTCTTTGCCACAGTGCTTGGTCAAGTACTTGTTGGCGCAGATACGGCCGGCCTCCAGAGCCTCAGAGGAGATCTGTTCCCACTCATCAGACACGAGATGCACGCAAAGAGGGAAGTCATCAGAACGCGCCTTCTTGCGACCCAAATCGAAGATACGGATCTTGGGATCTGAGAGGGAATTCAACAGAGGTTGCGAGGTCAATACAAAATATATAGAGCACTCACCAGGCACACCCCTGCAGAAACGAGACTTGGGGTATGGCTTGTTCTTGCAGTAGCGGTAACTGAAAACAAAATGAGATAAGACTTAATGATAAATTTAAACCTCATCCAAAATCACTATTCTGATCAATACAGCATTCGGATTATTGCCAAGTCATAATTAATTGTAGATAAGGTTAGGACTCTTAGATCGTAGTGAATTGGTTTAAGAAATGCCAGTCATCATGAACATGCTGCAATGCACTTGAAGTGACTCAATTTATGGATATGAAATTGAATAAGGAAGAGTTGAACAAGACATTTGTTTAATCCACAAACGTATTCATACTTGTTCAATAGGTCAATACAAAATTAATTAAGCTGGTGCCGAGCTAAAGCTCATTAAAACCAGGCATTAACAATGAATAATCAACTTTGTAAGCCTCAGAAAAGTTCCGAAAAGCGAGGTGCCAGTGAGTGAGTGACTGACTGGATTTTCATTTTGACATAACCAGCAGGATGATTTCTAACATTTCTTCAGTTATTTTTGACAGCTTAGAATCGTAATTTCCAAAATTCATTTGAAATGTGACTTCGCACTAATCAAGGAAAACATAGGGTAACATTTTAAAGAAGATATAGAGCCTCAATTTCACATTACAACAGGAAAAGCGTGAGATACGTACCATCTTGCGGGTCGCCGACCCATCTTGACTCTGGAGGAGAAAAAAGGAGAAATTTAGTTGAAATAGGTAGCTAGAATGGAGGAAGAGTGATATTACTAGATATTTATCACGAATTTATAAGCAGATTGCGAATATTCTAGAGGATGACAACAGATTTTGCTCGACGAATTTACCTCAGCGGCCGTCGCTTTGCTTACCTTGGCTGAAAAGGCCTTGACCCGGAAACACTTCTGTGGTCATGTGACGCTGGCTTCCGGTCGGATGATCGCTGTGAAAAATCATAACAAACCAATGAAAGAGAATAAATTTGGTAGAATGATAATCAATTCTGCACCCTAACGGAGGGTACAGCAATAGAGTAAGTGTGGTAATCAAGTTCACTAAAAGTCTGTTTTGCTTTCGATATATTCATCGACCGAATGCTCTCAGTACGACTTCGTTATTCAACTTCCAATTTGCAACTCCCAACTTAACTGACAACTGCCAACTCCCTACTCCCTACTCCCAAGTTGCTTCAAGACGGTGACCATGTGAACAAGTAGCAGTGATTCACTGATTGGAGTCACCAGTTTAAAATTGATATCTTTGGTGGAATGCTCATTTAATGCATGCAGGCGGAATATATATTAAAATTTATCTAAATTGTTAAAGTTTATTTAAGCTTTTAAAGGGATGGGGAACTAAATTTTAAGTGATGTTCTATTGACTCATAGCACCAATTGATAGCATTCCGTGCCAAGAACACCCTGCCTGGATGCAAGCGTAAGGAAATAATGCATTCCGAATATCGGGGTTAGCATTGCACCTATGGGAGAATGGCTTCCATTGCGAAGTATAGGAGGCAAACGTCAGCTGATGGCTTGGTTTGGCTGATGGCTGATTGGTTCCGTTCCCCTCGTGAAGCTATCGATTTCAGCCAATCAGAGCAGAGCATCTTTGCCATAAAAGGACATCTTTGTTGTTTACGAAACGAAAGCGCATGCGTGGTGCACTCTGGCTGACCTTTTTACTGTTTCAGGATGAGAAACGTGGTAGGTGTCCTAGAAAATCGCTTGTTAAAATAAGAAAAATAGCGAAAAATATTTTTTTTTTGCGCCTGACTGGTGGCAAAATGATTATTCTATATATTTCCGAAAAGAAAATAAAAAAATATCAAGGTGTTTAGTCGCAGGACACGGTGATATGACGAGGCCCATTGTAAAAGATGGGGAACTCGGTGTTTCATCACAGCGACTGACGTCACGCCTAATTAGCATTATATCTCCCGCGAAATCGTTAGCGATGATATTCCTTGTGTGAGCCAGGCATAAGAATCATCTTTGGTGCATCAAATAACGACTCAAAGTCCATTTTCAACCAGTTCTCCCTCCCTTTAAAGTACTGTACGACAGGAAATTTTTGCGCCACATGAAATTTTTGCTATATTCGCGGTCACTATTGACCACGAAAATTAGATGCTCGTGAAATCCTTCTAGGCGATCTTATAATATGACCCTACCCTTGACCACGAATAATTTATTAATTGGTGCCGTGAATAAAGGCCTGAGCCATAACTTCATAAGATCACGCAAAATTTGCAGTCCGCATAAATTTCCTGTTCTACAGTATTAAATTTCAAAAGTTATAATGTGTTTAATTCAAATTTGAGGATAATTTAACCTCCATTCTCAAGTTCGTTTAGAGTCATGATGGGATATATTATATGACGCAAGTCATATTCTTGCATGTTTCTCATTCCATTTTTTTGGGGGGCAATTTTTTTTTCTCAACCCTAAGTTCTTGATTGTAATTTACAATGATTCTCTTATAAGGAGATGGAATCAAGTCGAGACTCAGAGAAGCAGAACCTTATGACTCGTTTGCTAGATGCAGTCAAACAGGTCAGTAATCATGTTTTGATTAAGAGTTAGACAAAATTGTTGCATCAAAACTGTTATGAAAAATCAAGTTCACATTCCTCTGAAGATATTTGATCACTGCGATTTTTATATATTGTTTATATATTTCCATTTGTAGTGTCAAATTCGGTTTGGAGGCAAATCAGAGTTGGCGACGGAGAGTGACTCCAGAGTGAGCATCCTCTGCGGCACATGGGAATCTGTCCTCCAACATGGATTGAAACACTCGCGCAAGGCGCTATCAACAATCAAGTAAAAAGGTCAAATTTTTAAAAGCATTTTGTTATGTGTTGTTTGTTGCAGACAAGTCACAGAGATAACCGGTATCACTAAAATTGGAACAGGAATAGGTTTTGTTGATGATTTTCGGAACCTCGAGACAGAACCAAGTGAGCTCTCACTCATCCAGTGTTGCTCCTAATTTGAGGATATTTTATTAGCATTTTGGACATTCATCAAGGATCACCTCAATCGCCATGACCTTCAGCGATACTCCCTCCTCAAGGTCATATGGACTGACGCAGGGCGTGGTCGTGCATGGCTGAGAGCCACGCTGAATGAGCACTCACTTGAGAAGTACATGCACATGTTGGTCGAGAGTTCTTCAGTGCCGTAAGCATGCTTTTCTTCGAGTCTTCTTGGTTTTGAATTTCTGTTTCACAGGCAATATTACGAGGATTGGGCGTTTATGTGTGATCAAGAGAGAGCGTGCATGCTCCCTAATATGGCCGCAGGTGCTCTATTTGTCTGATCACAAATTCTGTGTTTTTAAAATCATTTTCTGTTAGGTCTTGGAAGCATATTGTTTGCTATCAGCATTGATAATGAGGATTTAAATAGTGTGCAAAAGGCTAGTGGACTGGATAGCTTGCTTTCGGCGAGCGCTCCGAGTTCTCTCCCACAGCCACAGAAGGAAGAACCGAGACCTGTGATTGCAAATCATCCATCGGTTCCAAGTAAAACATGTGATGAAATATCAATTTTATGATTATGATAATTCTACCCTCAGATGCAGTTGACAGAAAGAAAGCGAGAGAAAAGAAAAGAAAGAAAAAAGTTGTGCAAATTGTTTCATTTGATGAAGATGACCTGAGTGGTTCATCTGCCGTGGCCAGTCCTCTGTCACTCACTTCTGCTGTCGATATTCCATCTCCGAAGAAAGTTGAAACTTCTTGGTCAACAAAAGCCTCAATTACAGAGGCTGAGGTTCAAGATTGTGTTGGGCAATTGGGCATTGATGAAGAGGTTGCCGAGGTGACCAACGCTTCGTTGAAGCATTCGGATAGCGTTGTGTCTGCTGATAGGTGAGTTCTGATTGCAGGCGTTTATGTTACTCACATTTGCTTTCACAGTATGATTGTCGATGACCTTATTCCCGTGGATGCTGAAGGTCGAGAGGTTGTTACCAGAGGTCATCATCGGGTCGTGTCAGTTGATTTGAAATCTGAGTCATCTTGTGAGCACTTACATTTTCATTATATTTTTTCTCAAAATTAAACGTGATTCTCGTTTGCAGTGGATATCAGTGATGTGACCAGCAGTTATTCCGAGAGGGCACTTGAGGCTCATGCCGCTGTAGTGGTTGTGCAGGAAGGACTCAATGTCAAGTATTGGCTTTATTTCCTCTCAACCTAGTGCTACTATTTTCTGTTTAGCTCTTGTCATAAATATCTGCGCACAGAGGGAGATGGAAGCAATGCTCCTGAACCAGCGAGTGAGGGAATGAATGAGAGTGAACTGAAGCAGGCGCTGGTGGCCATGATGCAACACAAGGACGGAATAGAGGACAACAATCGCATGTTGCGTGTTGCTCTGGAGCAGGAGCAGAGCATGACGCAAGCGCTCAGGACAGAAATCCAGGAAATGAGGCAAAGCAGCTGCGCTCGTCAGCAGAGAGACTCCGATAAATTGAAAAACGTCACAAGTGAAAATGAATTGCTGAAACACCAGCTGAAGAAGTATGTCAGCGCTGTTCAGATGTTGCGGCGTCAGGGAGCTAGCACTCAAGGTAAGCTCGGCTGATGTGAGGGAGATGGAGTGAGAGTTTTGTCGGGTAGATTTCCCAGGGATTCATCTTGAGCCTCTGCAGCCTGCGCTGCCTGAGGAACCGTCAAAACGGTCTCAGGAGTACGAAGAATTTGAGGAAAAAATTATCCAGGTGGGCGTAGCTCCCCACCAGAGATCCTCACTGATGCACATTAGATGTTACACCTGTACTTAAGGCTTTCCTCCTTGGGCTTCAGATTTCCCTGGTATTCATGTCGAAGAACCTGTCCTCCCTCCAATTCCTGCTCCTCCGTCCAATGTTGATTACTGTCACGAAGCGAGCGAATATGAGCGCAAACTGATCCAGGTAGATTTGCACCCCAGGACCTCCTTTCCAGCACTTTTAGTGATTCTTGTTGAGCAGGTAGCAGAAATGCATGGAGAGCTCATTGAGTTCAATGAAGTCTTGCAAAGGCAGCTGGTCGGCCGTGAACAACAACTGCGTCAGCTGAGGGCCGAACTTGTTTCTCTGCGTGGACCTGTGAGTGCTATGATCGTGTGCTTGATTCATGTGGTAATTTTGATCTCTGAATTTTGATCTTAGCTTCCTGAAGATGCCACTGAGGATTCGTGGAGCATTGTGTCTGCAGCAGAGGCTGAGGAGTAAGCGTCTAGTCTCGTACATTCCTTTTTCATTTGATTTTCTCTTCAGTACTCGACCGTTAATCAATATTTGGATACCTTCAGCGTTTCTCCGTGGCGTTGGATCTGACGCTTATCATGTTTATCAGGTTTTACTGCTTGTTATCTTTTTGGGTTTTTTTCAAATTGAGATTAATTTCAGGTTTATGTCCGTGTGCGAGATGACGAGTGGAATATCTACAGGCGATACTCCGAATTCCATGATTTACATTCTCAGCTAAAGAAAAAGCATCCATCCGCAACTTCATTTGAATTCCCCAAAAAGAAAACCCTCGGCAGCAAAGTTTGACCTCAACCATCCTTGAATATGCCTTCTGACCTGCTTCTTTCACTTGCAGGATCCTAAATTAGTGGAAAACCGACGTCAGAAGCTGCAACAGTATTTGCGTTCAGTGGTCAATTTGGTTCTGCATTTTAATCAAGATCTCTCGGCTCAAGTCAGCCGAGCAAAACTTCAAGAAACTGTGCCATTCTTCAGGTTTTAAATTCTTGATTTATTGGTTCATTTACTTATTTATTTATTTAATAGGGATTCACCAAATAATGAAGGAAAGAAAGGAAAATCTAGTCGTCACAATTCATCTGCACAACATTACAACGGCCTTTGATGTTGGAAAAAAAAATTCACCAACTTTAATGATTTTTTGGAAGCGATGGAATTTTAATTCTATATTATATTTCTACAATCACTGGCTACTGCATTGAATTTTGTTTTCTTTTGATGTTTTGCAGCTAAAGTATTGTCAATGTTAATTTATTCCATGACTCAAGTGTGCTTAATATTTTGGGGTTTTTTTTCATATATTTTTTTTTTCTGATGTGATTTATTTCCTAAATATTGTCTTGATTTTCTATTTTGAAAAATCCTGTTAATAATCATGCAGTTTTTCCCTGCATTTATCAATGATATAAATGACCAATGTTTGATATTGAAGTAATTGCGGTTGGGGATATTTTAAATTTTCACATTTTTATGAAAACCTTTTTTGATACTTGAACCCAATAAAAATCTGTCTCATTTGAAATTTAAATCTCCATATCCCAAAGTGCCTATCACAATATGTCTATATATTTCTTCTTTCGGAAAAATCCCAATTAGTGCAATACAGTGTTTTATATAGCGTTCAAAATGCAGTACTATATCCAGTGCAGACCTCTCTAATTTTATAAATCCCTTAATAAGAAGCAGAATTTCTATTTAAAAAATTTCTGCTTTAACGCAACATTCCACAAGATTCAAAGCAGAAAGAGTCTTTTTTTTTTCTTTTTTTTTTATTTTCTTTTTTTTTTCTTTTTTTTTTTTTTTGGCCAAGTGCAATACAAATTGTATCGTTCATAATCAATTGTTACTATTTACTGTATCATTGACTGTCGGTTGAATCTTTCTGTGAATGGGTTTTCATGTGGATGATTAAACACTGTTGTGAGGTTTTTTATTCCTTCATGATATTTTGTACTTGTGAGAGATGTTTTGTGCAGATCACAATTTTATATGCTCAAAATAAAAATTCGCATTTTGAACTTTTGGGGTTGTTTTTTTTCCTATGTGGACTACATTTTTATTATATCAATAGTATCACTTTATAAGTACAATTACTCAGTACAGCCAGCCTGGTCCAACGCATGCATATCTTGGAACAATGTACATTGTACATCATTGGAAATACTAGCTGCCCTTACCAAGAAAATGTTCTTTTCTGGATTGGCATGGCATAGATCGACGTCAACAAAACATAGACCCCTTTTCTCGTTCATTGTATATCTGTATGCAGTCCTACCCAGGTATTAGTACATGTATTGGCAAGTGGTGCGTTCTGCCATCGAGTTGATTAGCCATCTTGCTATTGCCTTCTCATATACCCAGCAAAAGATACGGGTCAAGTGGTCTGAATGTATTTCTGAACCGTTTATACAAACGGAGTAAAGCTGGGCGGAGTGCTGTCGCCAACCCTTTGCAATGTATATGTTGATTGTTTCCTTGATTGCTTAAAAAGGAAAAGACATAGGCTGTCAGTTAAAGGGCCACTTTTGTGTGAGCAATTATCTACGCAGATGACTTAACCCTGCTTGCCCAAACAAAATATCCTCTGCCCTATCCCTGTTTCTATCTGTTGCAAGGGATGATTCCGTGCACCATGCCGTTCATCTTGGTAACCCTGTTTGTGTAGACGTTGATAGTATTCGTGTTAAGAGAAGCATCAGAGATATACTATAGTCATGCAGACTGCTGTGTAACTCGTTATGCATTTTTAAGTGTCTCTGGCGGCTTTTAAATTTACCTAGACGTACACATTGCCATCTTCTAATGTAATATCCATCATTGCCATCTTCTTAATGTAATATGCCTCACGGCATATTACATTAAGAAGATGACAATGTAATAATGTAATCGTTTTGGGAAGTTTCTGCGCACTATACTTAACATGGAAAATATATGTACACGCACTTGTTTTTATTCAGCGATCAGTGAGAGTTCCTCTGTCCTGAGTTCTAATATTGTTCATTTATGCACAAAGCCTGATACTAGTATACCAAAGGAAAACACTTCTCTTTCCGCTTATTATTTTATTTATTTATTTATTTATTTATTTATTTATTTATTTATTTATTTATTTATTTATTTATTTATTTATTTATTTATTTATTTATTTATTTATTTATTTATTTATTTATTTATTTATTTATTTATTTATTTATTTATTTATTTATTTATTTATTTATTTATTTATTTATTTATTTATTTATTTATTTATTTATTTATTTATTTATTTATTTATTTATTTTCTTTTTTTATTTTTTTAAATTAGTTATAACAAGTTAACAAGTTAAACAAGTTATTGATGACGCCATCCAGCAAATAGGTGGCTTATTAGGTGGCAGCGGATTTATCACTAATGGGTGGACGAGGGAGGAGTTCAACCCCCTCTAAAATTCATTATACTGTGACTAAAGTTTTACACTAGAGCTGTTTATCACTTAATGACATGTCAGTTTGAGTTAGTGTGTTTCTTTGTTTTTCTATTTCTCTCGTTCTTTCTTATGTGAATATTTTGTACTTGTACACCACATGTGTATATACCGGGTATGTATCTCATTAATAAAAAAAAAAAAAAAAATAATAATAATAATAATAAGTGCGTTATGATTCTCTCTTGCGGACGAAGCAACGAATAGATGCGTTATGATGGCGTTCAGGTGTGTAACTCAGGTGACACAGTTTTCTCCTAATTAGGTCGTGGACTTTTCGACGGAAGTTCACATCCACAATATCAACTCTGTCAGCGGGATACTCACAAATTCCGCATTTTTATCCAAGTTTGCCATGTGAATGCTTTGCTCAATTAAGAATTCAGGTGAGATTCAATCAATTTATTTGTTTCATCACTTATTTATGTGTCTTTCCTCGATTCTTGGCGGGCACCTCTGCGATTTTCATCATTGTGCCTAAGTGCGTCGCTCACCATTGGTGACCAGGTGACTGGTGACACTACCATAGTGGTGTCACCATGACCAGGGGGGCGCTCATTCTTCACCAATTGCCAATAGCCTATTGGGAATCAGTTATAATTTCTTGACTGTTCTTCAACGCGTTATTAACATTTGACCTGAACTCTCATTGAGTGGTCCCACTTACGTCACAGGACGACTGGTCCTGGACGTCAATAATTTATCAATTTATTCCATCATAATGCGACTTCAATAGAAATTTGATTATCGGAATAAATCAACTGTTTATTTATTTAATCTATGCAAATCCCTGGCTGAAATGTTGTATGCACAACAATTTAAAGTTGTGTATACAGGACATAAATCAAGTAGATATAGCTTACTTTCATGTAGTACCAGTGGCTAATTAAGATGGCTTAATTACGTATATAATGAATGCTTATCCTGTATATGAACAGTAAAGTTGACTCTGCTTTGTTCTCCCGCTTCAGATCATGAGCCCTTCCAGCTGGTTGCTGTGCATCGCATGCACTGTAGTCGTTTTATCTTCAGCAGTTAATGCCCTCAACTGCTACCAATGTGAGAGCACCAATCACGCAGACTGCAAGGAGCAGTTTGACCATGACCATTTGGACACCATCACCATTCGGTCAGAGGAATGCAGAGTGGATGCTGCCCAGTATTGTGTGAAGACCACCGGAGTCTGGGGAGGAGTCGTGGGTACAACTCGCTTCTGCAGTTCTCGTGACATGGGCAACGAGTGCAAGTTTGTCACGTACCCAGATCACGACCGAGTGTACCGCGCCTGCATCTACACGTGTTCTGGAAGTCACTGCAATGGATCACAGCGTTTGGTTCAGTCAGGCTTCGGCCTCCTTACCATCATGTGCACGGCGCTATTCTCGTTCTTATGCAAAGCCTTGTGATCCTATTTGTGTGTTTTTATCTGTATAATGTACATATCTGAGCTCCTTTTGTATGTCAAAGTATGGCCAAACTATCAATCTATATTATTTTAATTATTTTTTAATAAACTGAAAATATGTGCAAACAAATAAATTGTGGTCATGATCCATTTGATGATTAAATTTCAATTGAACACTGAATGAAGCATATAAATGGTCACCAATCAGCTAACAGTCCATAAATACAGGACAAAAATAATAATTTTGAAAACAGGATATAATTTTCCAAGTTGGATTTATTTCAAATTAAAAATGCAGGGCATTGCAGAACCCGTCATACTAGCTTCTTCCACTAATTCCAAAATAATCGGCACATTCTGCATCAGTTTTCACTATTGAGTTTGAATCCAAACATCAAAAAAAAAATAAGCATGCCACTCCCAACGAAGTGGAAATCCCTGGTTACCCAAATGAAATGACACATGATACCTATAAATACAAAATTTTATATCGAACAATGAATACGAACAAATGAACACAATTTTGCTGCCTGTTTTCAAGAGCGTTTTGAACGCTTGCGAGTTGCCGGATATTCAAAATCGGGCGATGCTAACGTACTCCCCGCAGACCGCCTGAGACTGGCGCGTGTGGGAGTACCTCCGTTGACGTTACTACTGTTGCTACCTCTACTTTTCTTGGCTGCAGGAGCAGGACTAGGTTCCCCTTCAGCCGGGCGTGACAGGCTTCTCTGGGCCGACATGCCTGAGAAAGAAACACCGTAAGCAAAACATGAAAGACACTCAACAAAAAGCCTCACCTAAACGCTTCTCAAGATCTGCCAGCTGAGCTTCCGCCTCCTTCAGTTCCTTGTGTTTGGCCTTCATCTCTGGCGTATCTTGCGCAGCTAACTGTTCGTCCAATTCCTCCATTGCAACCTGAGTCTTCTGCATTCCACTCTTCAGATTCTGCAGCAAATCTATAGTAGAAAAAAAACCCCAACATAAATGAACAGAGACTTCAAGCGCATTTTGCAACACCGACCGATCTCAAAGGCCAGCGTCTGGACAGTGGAGGGCAGGGGAGCACTGAACACAGCGCCCCTCAGTTTCTCAATTGGCAGTGCACGATTCATAAGACCCCCAAACTTCCCGTTGCTCCTCACGCGATCTCCTTGCCGCGTTAGAATCGTGGGACAATGCGTGTGTTTGACAATCTTTAGTAAATCAAAATAAACTATCAACAATGAAAACAAAACAAACAAAAAACTCACATCTTGGCGGTACAAGTTAGCTTCTTCCAGTGTGTCTAAGATGATTGTATCTCCCAGCAGCATACCAAACACTGAAAAAAAAAACACCAACCAATAAACCATCATCAGAGGATGTATTCCTCCAACTAACCAACTTGGCAGTGCTCAGTATCACGCGGGAAAACCAGAAGATTTCGAGCATAAACAGGATTTCCTTTTGGGGTGGAGTTGGGTTTTAGTCGTTGGTGCGGTAACGGTTTGTTCCAATCAGGGAGGTTTTTGCGGTAGATTGAATCCAGAGGCAGCACTTGCTGCTTGCCAACTGACTCCTTGTAAATCTCTTGTGCCTGCGAATAAATACATCACCATCCGAACAACACAAATTACCCACGCACCTTTTTCGTTGTCAGTGTGACGACGCAATCCATATCAGCTGACATATGCCACGAGAGAACACGTGCGATGGAATCGTCCTTCACTTGAGCCAAGTGCGCTATTTTGCCCAGCACCAGGGAGTCCTTGGGAGCAGGAGGGAGACCACACATTCTTCTGCGTTGGGCCACCGCCTGGTCCTTCTCGCGTGTCTTATTTGAGATCATCATATTGACGTTTGCCACCGTGTTCACAGACGCTGATAACTTCAGCTCCCGTCTCAGCCTCGACTCCTCTTGGTCAGCCTCTTGCAGCGACACTGCCAACGCAAGGGGTCAGAAGGTCAAGGACCTGGAGGTTAAGCAAACTTACTGCGTAGCTCCTTGACTAGTTGTGAGGACGTCTCAAAGAGAGAGCGATAGGTCTTGATGGCAGCCAGCAGTGCATCCCTCTCCTTCGACAGGGCAGCCATCTGAGACTGTTTCTTCACATCTGAACAGGAAAACCAAAAGGTTCGTCATGATTACAAGAAAAGAACGTTATGATTTATTCCAGTACAATGCCTTGAACTAGTGTCAACATCCAACCAAATATCCTAACACCGCATTTGGAGGTCAATTAGCAAAAAATTTTCAACCCAGATTGATTTTAAATCGCCATCCATGGAAGAGACTAAACAAGACAGAAATGGCCGAGGGTGAAGTAATTAATAAGATGAATTACTCATGTTAAGCCATGTCAGCTGAAGTCAAGCAAGATACACTCAAACTGACCGTGAATTACGAAATGAAATCAATCGACAAAAGTTGTGCATGTCTTCACAATACTCAGTATGTACACATGGGTCTGTCATTACACCAGTGAACAGACTGAACACTTAATTAACGCTGCTGATTGCGTCACACTCTTATTGCAATACATGTAGCAACCCATCAATAGTAGATGACTACCACACGCGATTGATTAAATGTACTTGCAAAAGTTGCAAAGAGTGAAATGCATCATGCCGCTCGATCACTTTTATGTGCATTAGATACATGAAGTGCCAGCACAATACACAGTTGTGATGTGTGAATCAGGAGCATGTTTCAATTCAAGGCTGAAATCATGAACACAAGCAGCATCGATTTCATCGGATCGATGAGGCAACATGATCTGATCTCGTAACCGAAGCAGCAGACCAATCAGGCCGCCGCGTGGCCGCCGATCGGGTGAGCATTTAAATAATTCACATGTCCCGAGGGAAAAAGTGTTGCCAATTGGCATGCACAGGGGCAACCCTTCTCCCGTTGTTGATGCTGTTGCCTTGGCAACCCAATACTCGGATGCTCTGCAATGTGCATTCGCATCAGCGATGAGGTTGGAGGAAGGGGAACATCCAGCATCAGCAGGAATGCAGCCGTCGCAGCTGCAGCCAAGACCCCAGGCAACTGTCAACAGCCATGGCCAGCTCGAATTGGATCTCAGCCGACGTCGGCTAAGAGAGTTGCCAGCCGGAGTGTTGGCTTTGGGGCGGCTGGAGAGCTTGCGGCTGACACACAACCGGCTGCGACAGCTGCCTCAGGACATAGGACGCCTTCACAGGTTGCGTTGTCTACTAGGCCAACACAATGCCCTCACCACGCTACCAAGCACTTTGTCAAACCTCGTGCATTTGGTGGAGTTGAACGTCTCACATAACCAGCTGCAAAGCCTGCCTCAGTGCCTGGCACAGCTGCAACATCTGCAGATTTTGCGGCTGGCATACAACCATTTGGACTCGCTGCCGGAGGAGACAGGAGCTCTGAGCCGGCTGAAGATCTTGGACGTTGCTCACAACCAGCTGTGGCATCTGCCAGTCAGCTTCCCTGACCTCAAACACCTGCAAGGCCTTGACCTCTCCTTCAACCTCTTTGACCACATCCCGATTGCCATCTGCTCTCTGCTTCAGCTGCAGGCCTTACGTTTAACGCACAACCGCATTGCATCCTTACCTCAGCAGTTGGAGCAGCTACAGCGGCTGAAGGAGGTCAATTTGGCAGAGAACCAGCTGCAGGAACTGCCCGGGGTACTGCTCAACCTGAGGCAGCTGAGTACTTTGGACGTGGCAGGCAATAAGCTAGACTGCCTTCCAGAACGACTGGCTTTGCTCACTCGACTGCGGGTGCTGAAAGCTGACTCAAATGCCATCCACTCTCTGCCCAGTAATCTGGAGAGTATTCACGTGCTGCAAGTGTCCAAGAACCAGTTACGCAACTTCTCCCTGTCAGGAATGCGGGCCTTGAGGCAGGTGGACGCAAGCCACAACCAGTTGGAAAACCTTCCCCTGGGCGTCTACGTCTTGCCTCATCTGCAGGTGCTGAGTCTGAGCCACAACCGCATCCGCTACGTCTCGCAAGACATAGCGCTGCTGCAGAACCTGCAGGCCCTGGACCTCAGCCACAACCAGCTGACCTCTCTGCCTCAAGCGGTTGATGAACTCACGAGACTTCAGACGTTCAATGTGCAAGGCAACCAGATAGAAGCGCACTCTATTAGCGGGATGAAAGGAGGAAACCCACAAGCGGTTGAGGACGTGGCGGCAGAGAAGCGGAGGTTCAAGAAGAACCGCAACAAGAAGCGTCGCAAGTGGCGGAAGACCCCTGCTGCTCACTCAAGACACACGTCCACCCAGTATCACACGCCCAGCAGCAGCGTCCGAGAGAGACCTCCGCTGGACTACGTGCCAACATCAGGCTCCCTCTCCACGCTGTTCAGGAGCGAACAGCAGAGCACAAAGCCCATGGCTGAGATCGAGTATCCGGTCAGCAGAGCCTCACAGCAACATAGCTCATCAGCACCCACTTCGCACCACACAATCACCGCTCCCACAACACCAGAGAGGACAGCAAGCATCAGGAGCGACCAAGTCACGGTGAACGAAACAGTTGGCGACGCTCTCTCACTCGGTGACGATGACTTTGAGTTCCAACCGACCAGCGTGATAGACGCACGTCTGGTGGACGTCTGCACTGAAGTGGAGCAGATGCTCACTCAACAGCTGCTGCAACCAGTCATGAGGGCGCCACCCCCGAAAAACCTCTTCAAGAAAACGTAAGCTCAAATACACAATCCAAACTGATATCTATTCCTACAAGCAGGTTCAACGAAGGAGGGACAGCACGTACCCTGCAAGCGCTAGCAGAGAAGCCGCAAGCAGCAGACAGGGGGAGTGTGTGGAGGAGCAGCGTTGACTCATTCAGAGTGACAGATGCGGGCGGTCATTTCCGCAGTACATCTGACCCGCATGTGGGCGTATACTTCCCAGTGGCTGCCGTGCAAGATCCAATGAACATCACAATTCAGGTAAAGGCACCAGCACCAGTTCATCACCAATCGCCCTCCTTCCACAGCTAGAGCACATCTCAACTGAGGCGTTGGAGACAGCCAGAGCGAGGAATTCCATGGTGGCCAATCTGCTGGCTATCGGGCCTGTGCTGCACGTGCGCCAGGACAGATTGGCAGAGGTGCACCATCAGGTGGCGCTCACATTGCCGCTGCCTCCTATGAGGGACCGCAGGGGCTTCCTGCACATCCTCACGTTCAGGGAAAACCACACTTGCACACCGTGCAGCGCTCACTACAAGAAGCACAAAGCATATGCTACACTGCAGACGTGGCACTTCACAGGGTCAGTTCTACCTCCACTCATGCGCAATTCTATTTGCTCCTTGGGAGGCTTTGAATAATGAAAATGGGGGTACAGCTATACAACTCATATATCAAGGGATCTGCACTTGTTTTGGGCAAATTCAATCAACGTCTATAAAACTAGGATTTTTCCATTGAAAAAGTATTGAGAACAATAATTTCGGGGAGAAAAATAAAAATCAACATCACTCAAAATAACAAATTAAATTCACATCATGATGTATTTCTTTCTAATCTGTATGAAACTAGCATAGTAATTGGCATTAAAGAGGACCACTGTTCATTTCAGAACCTTTTTAGATCAATTCTATGGGCTTTTGTGAGGGACGAGAGACAATTTTTGAAAGATCTTGTCAATTGTGAATGATATTCAAGACAAATTAAAATACAAATTTTCTGCTCACGCAAAATAGCTTGAAACGAGATGAGTGCAAGATTTCTTTTATGAGAACTGCTGAAAGATCTGCTCATTCGACGGCTCCCATTGTAAACAATAGGAGAATTACTTTTGTCACGTCACCACAGTCTAAAATCGAGCGTGAGAAAGGGAGATTTTTGACCTCTCAAATTTGATGCATTTAGGAATTAGCCCACAGCAAGCGTACTTGTCTTTTGTGATGCATCCCCTATCATTTGTTACTGGTTCATAACAATCAGAGGTCCTCTTTGATATATTTGTCTTCACAGGAAAGGCGCTGTCCTCACCAAGTCACGCAGCAAGCAAAAAGCGTGCCGTGCCGCTGAACAACTGCTGCGAGAACTCTACGTGTGACTCACCATTGTAGAAGAGGAAGGCAAGGTCATAGGGCAGCACGTTGGGAGAATCCTCCAGGACACAGTGCAGGTGGTACTCCTGACCATCTTTACCAGCAGTGTTCTCCTCCATCAAAAGACTCTATAAACAACCGAGGATTATTGTGAGGATATTATGACTGAGTCATGACTCACAGGGAATGTTGCACGGCCTCCAGTCATGGGGATCAGCAAGGGAGTGTCATCCGCCTCCAGCTGAGGGACTTCCTTTTGACCGCCTTCCACGGTCACGCTTATCTGACCGTCCATGTCAATTGTGTTACCAAACGAATCCTGAAATTGGTTTTTCGTTATGAGCCTATTGAGGATTTTATATTTTTGTCAATCATAAACAACAATAAAGATTCATATGTTTCAATCATTTTTGTAATATGTAATAAACAGAATTTCAACTCTTTTTCTTTCTTTCGATGACTTACTCTGAGTTCCAATACAAGGTGGTCGATTAGAGTCCTTGATGAAACGCTTTTGGTGTTGGATACCGTAGGCATCCCTGGCTCTTCCATTGGGAGCAGTTCTTTTGCACATCCAGGCTGCACTGTCACAACAATCTGAAGAGTAAAAAACAATATTACAAAGCTGAAAGGTATAACACGAGAGAACCACACGCACCTGTTTGCTGAGAATTTCCTGTTTTCCTTCTTTGAATAAGAACTGAATGAGAAGCGTTCCTGACATCTCTGGAAGACGGCCCTTCCTGAACCACGAGCAAATCAAATAATAAGAAACTTTAAGGCTCAAAATTAACACTGACGTGAAATGGAAAATTCCTGGACTGCTTTTCTTATCTGGCGTCATCTGAATATTCTTTGATTTAGCCGATGCATCCGCTCTGCTCAGCCGCATGGTCAGAGAGGTGCCTTTGGCCGTGGTCAACAGACTCTCATCTTCAGTCATTACCTTCACTGTGAAATCTGAATAAAATAAACATTTTGATCCTGAAGACTAGGAGATATTGTAAGCTGACCTGGCAGAGGTCCATTGACCACATATGAGGAGCTTTTGTCGTACTCCACTTGCAAGCAATGGGCGCGGTTGGGATCTGCTTGGATACTGACCCGCACTTTCGGACCAGAGATAGTTTGTCGGCCAATCAGGGCTTTCGGCTGAATCTCGTAAACCCCACGTTTGCCGGAAACGGTGAAAATCCCAAAGTCAGCTTGACCCTCTTCATCTGAACGAATTGCTTGTGGCGCTGGGCTCAACTTGAAAATAAAATATATAATTATCATTTATAAATTACCAATCCATCACATGTTGTAATACTTTGAGGCCTGAGTCCTTAGCCAGTTGAACTTTGACCTTAGATGTGTGGCTAGGATTTCCAAATTCATCGCAGAGTTGGACAATCATCGACTGAGGTAACTTGCTTTCATTGTACACAGTCACAGGCTGAAAAAAACGGGAAAGTAAACAAAAAACCAAAAGCCTCGGCAAATGAGCCCACCAGTTTGCTGTCCCAGTCAGGAAGGGTTAGAGAGGACGGGGGCCCAGCCACGACCTCAACGCGAATGTACGACTTGAGACCACGCCATTGAATACACAGTTCATGACTACCCATTGATACACCTTTCTCAAATTCAATGCCATTTATATTGAATCCAGATTGCTGCAACACAAGGATTATTACATTTTATTACTTTTTACGCACTAATTAATAAATCACCTTTCCGAGCATCCTCACAGTCTCAGCTTCAATGAGTCCCTCGCCAGATATGGATAAGTCCTCCAGGACACCTTTCTCAAACTAAGAGATGGAACATTCAACATATTCACTGACCACAAACACACAAGCCCCTAACCTTCTTGATTTCATTCCCGTGTTTATCAAGAACATTGACCAGAATATCCGACTCAAACTTTTGACCCAGTTGGAGTTCATCGCTTCCTGAGATTGAGCACTTGAGTGAATCAGGCTCCCCGACCACTCCCCTCACAGAAAACTCAAAGCTGATTCCAGATGAATCGGCAATTCCCACGTGGCAATATTTGCATTCTGTGACAAGGTTCGGGATCTTGACATCTGGCAGTTTTCCCCTGAGAGAATCTTTTGGCACACGTGGCGTCCAGTTCACTTTCACTTTGGAGGTAAACGCGTCATCAATCTCGATAGGACGACCGGCCTCATCAAACACAGAGTACACTACAATAAGATCATGAGCAAATGCATGCTTGGCCTATTGAACCCACCGATCCCAGTGATGCTGTCGCCGCACGCTCCTTCTAATTCTTCGCCTGCTGTGATCGGAATGAGTTCGCCGTCATTGCCTTTATAATGCACCTCAATGTTTGCAGCCCTGGAGCTGGGCTTAACGGTTATGCCAACTTGTTGAGGAGCAATTGTTTTCACTCCCTGAGAGCATGAGCAAAAAGAAAATGATGCCTCCATTGTACATAAAATGCTATACTCACAGTTACTTCAATCTTGGCGCTGATTTTCACTGGACCGCTCATTTTCTTGATCAGAATAGGAGCACCGGTCAGTACACCACGACTTGAGGTGGCACAGTCAACGGTGTACCCTGGCAAACCGCTAGCTCCAGTGAACTGAAATAAAAATGGTGAAATTTCAAACAACTGAGGCTGCAAAAATCACAAACTTTGCAAGTGACAGCTAATCTTGGTTGCATTGTGGGATTGCCAGCTTCATCACTGATTTCAACGTCAAACTTCGCTGGGCTGCCGTTTTCCAATTCAAACTCCTCGTCCGGTTTCACCGTCAATTTGAAAGGAGGGCCAGGGAGAAGACGAATTTTAACATTGCGCGGTTTTTCATCAAAGTCGGGAATGCGGATGGAAACATTGAAAGTCTTCCCAGAGTTTGTTGGCACTGATCCAACTGCCACAATGTCCTTCAACAAAAGCTGTGAACCTCTGATAGTGTAGTCTTTCACTGTGATATCTAACCCTCTGTAAACAGACAAATTTCATGAATCAGTAGATATACAGTAGTACCTGCAAATAACGAACAGTGCTGGATCCCAATAAAAAGTGTTCGTAGTTCGGGGGTGTTCGTTAGTCAAGGTTGGGTTAAAATAGGTCACTATGGTAACTCATGCTTGTTGGACTGCGTTGTCATAATCATTGCTGTGGATGTTGCCATCGTTGAGCTGATTCCGAGAAGTGGATAACCATAGCTTGTTCAGGGGGCTTTTTATTCTGTTCCGTATCAGTTAATCTCCATCGATGGAGCTGTAACGCACCGAGCGTGATATGGGGATTGCCTCTGCTTGCTGCATTAACTTTTAGCGCCGTCGAGTGACCACGTGCTTACTCCAAAATATTATCTCAACGACGATTGTCTGATTGGACAGGTTAAAGTTAAGCCCCGCCCACTGACCCACTACAATTGACTTCACCCATTTTTTTTTGCAGTTTTCTACTGTGTAAGCATAATTATGACTGCAATTTATTCTCATATGAAATGCAACATAACATACATATCACCCTTAATCATTTTAAATACCTTACAAGCCTTTAAAAACCACCCTTCAGGTGTTATAGGCGCCGCACACACGGCCGTCTCAGCGAAATACTATTACCTTGCAAACAGGCACACAACAACAGCTCGCATGTATAATTACAGCAACCTATATACCCGCTAAACACTGCAGAACATCGTTAATAGTGTGCTGTGTGCATTTGCCATAAGATTTTATTATCTTTTAATTGAAAAAATGCAAAATTAAAATATTTTACTTGTGAGGGGGGTGTTCGCTGCTCAGGAGTGATTTCCTATTGGTTAACATGGGAATGAGTTGCAAAGAAAATCGTTCGTTAGAGAGGACTGTTCGCTAGAGGTGTGTTCATTATTCGCAGGTACTACTGTAATGATTTCGAGTGCCTTACGGAGCCTCGAGGATTGGTTTCAGATCAGGCGTGGGCTTTGCATGATTGCCACAGGCGTCTTGGAATTCAAGTGGAATTGCAAATGGAGTGCCTATTTTGAAAGGACCTTCAAAAGATCCAATTGTAAACTTCTTCGCAGCACCCTCTGTTTTGAGAAGAAGAAAAAATAAAATAAAAATTATATTATAAATTGAACAAAACAATCAAATATTTACCAATGACAGAGAAGTTGATCTTATGCTTTGGAAGTTGCTCTCCAGCAAAAGAGTTGGCACCGGATTCGTTGAGCACAGTTTGAAGGGTGAGTGAATAAGAACCAAGGTGTTTGATGTTGCCCTCTAGAAAGAAGCAAACCATTCGAATAAACACAAACAGATGCAAGTATTATCAACACCAACCCATTCTTCGGAACCAGTAAGGCCACGTTTTTCCATGTTGACTGATATGTTGGACGATAACCTCATCACCATTGTTCCCGTGCCAAATGACTTTGAGCTCCATGAGCAGTTTGCTCTGTCTGGACCCAGGGAGCTTGCTAATCACTTCACCCCGTCTGTTGGCAATTTCCACCTTGATGTCGCCAACCGCCTGCCCAGCCTGTCTCTTCTGATTCGGTTTAATCTCATCTCCCTCCGGCCACGACACAATCAGACAGTCAGGCAACTTGGCTTCCTCATCCTCTATGAACTTCTTGATTGCACTGAGGGAAATCGTACGGTCCATCTTACTCAGAGGCACAGTTCGAATTTCGTCATAGAGTGAACGGGGCTCTTGCAAGAGCTGCACTTCTCCTCCTGTGGCATACACCTCTCCAGTATGAGGCCCAAACAGGAGAAACTTCTGAATCTGACCATAGATGTAGGGCAGGGTTTTCGTGATGCGAACCTGTGGAAATTTATCAGATGAAGCGGAAGATAAATTCCATGTAGCTCACTAATTGCCCTTTCTTATACACTTTCTGGTCCCACTCAATTTGAGAGTAAGTGGCCCATGGCCCCATGCGGTGTTTGGGTAAGTCTGGCCGCAGTGTGCTTCCGGTGAAGTGAGAGAAGCGGATTTGTTTGTCATGTTTTTCATGGCACTCAGCCAACCAGGAGGAGAACTCTTTGCCGATGTCGGTTCTTTTCTCCTGCTTAAATAAATGTCACAAATCAGTCAATGCCAGGATTTACTTTTCTCCGCTCACATTTTTGCCTATGACACGACAGTAAGCAGTGTTTTTGTCCTTCAAGCGCATCTCCAAATCCATGAACGTCAGTTTATTTGTACTGACTTGAAATTTGTCATTGGTCCACAAAACGCCAGACACTCTGCAGAATAATAAAAGCAATCATCAAACTGAGCATTAATAAATAAGAACAAACCCTGACTTTAACTGACAGAATATTTTTACAGTAATGTTTCTATCCTGTAATTTCGACCACAATTTATTGGCATTTCATAGATGATGATTAGGATACTTTTGGGTTGAACTTGTGCTTACCGGTTGAAGCACTCCAAAGGAACATGCTTAGCTTTCTTTGGCGCGGCACACCAGTCAAAACTGAAGACAAGAAAACATGTGAGTTTGACGACACAAGTAAAGAGCAGCGTACTCCTCAATGCAGGTATACGGAATGAGGCGTCCGTTCCAGTAGCACTCAAAGATTGGACGTCTGCCTCTCGCTGGCCTCGTGTCGGAGGTTTCTTCCTGATCCTCCTCTGTCTCATCTATGAGAGTGAAAAGAAATGGAATAAAAAAATTTAATTCTTAAAAATTTCCTCCTCTTACCTTTGATTTCGAATGGATCATGAGGGAATGTCTCCTTGTCATACAAAAAGGGATGATAGCGGAGAACCCCTTCCACAATTCCCGTCCCTTCGACAGTTGCTTTGAATTCAAACGCAGAAGCAGCCGTTCGGATACACCGAGTCTGCATATCATTGACAACATCCCGCAGATGCATGACTTGTGGTTCTCTGCCACGCACACACAGTTTAACCTGAGAGGAAAAAGAAACAAATTATAACAGATTTGTATGTGGAGTCAAAAAGCAACTCACTGAAATGTCAATGTTTTTGAAGAATTTTGATCGTTCACTTTCATTGGCTACGTTGCCATTCGGGCCATGTAAATAGAAATGGTAGATATGCCTGAGAAACGTAAAGCTGTAGAGCACAGTTTTTATATAACAGAAGAGTTAGCCTACGCTAGTTGAGTTGTCCAAGCATTGAAATTGCCTTTCAGGTACGGAATATGAGTTGGGTTTATTCCAGTGATGACGACTGTCGTGAAGCAATCTTTGTCTTTCTCTTCCAGAATGACATCACGTAGCAACTCCTCTCCTTCGTTGGTGTGACAGGCATCGGCCGCCTTGCGATTACGGATGAATCCGCTGTAGATGGCTTCTCGATTTTTCTCCTTCTCCTCAAACTGATCCTTTGAGATGGTCAGTTCGTGCACATCTTGGTGTCCTTTGGGTCTGGTGATCATCTATGATGGGGAGAACAGATAAGGGGTGATAAAAATTTTGAGGTAGATTGAAGAAATAAATGTACACACTCTTGTTGAGGAACCAATGAAGAAGACAGCTTGTTTTCCACCAACTCCGAAATAAGAAATATCGCTGTTCAGTGAGCGTGGAGCATTGAAAGGTAGACGTTCAATTTCTTCTTCACTCTCGTCGGGAGCTCTGGCAACACAATTGAGATCATGATTAATCAAAACGCTGGGGTCACACTCACAGTGCTTTCTTCTCTTTGCGAATGAACTTTGATAAGCGGTAAACGGCCCAATTGTTGAGTTGACGGGAGCTCATACCTCGACCATTATCCAACACAAAAATATAATTGTCATCCAGATGCTAAAGACATAAAATACATAAAATGTTCATAAATTACAGCAAACAAATCCATACCAGTCGAATTTCAATTTTTCGAGAAGTTTTGTTGTCAGACACAGCAGCTAAAGCATTGTCAATCAACTCAGCAAATGCATATGCTGATGAGAATTTGAATTAATTCAGATGACAACAGCAGAGCTGACAAACTCACGCAAGGGATTCTGGCCCTCAGATGCATAGTATTCGTACATGCCTCCTTTGACGATGGTGTCATAATGCGGGAGGAAGCTGACTCGTTCTCTGACCTGCGCACTGAGCTCCTGATTCTTGTCCTGTAGCACGTACAGGGTGTCTCCATCTTCAACGTTGGCTGAAAATAGTAGCAGTTAAAATAAATTTGAACTTAATGATGAAAACATAAAATAGTCGCTCACAAAGAGAAGCAGCTGTCACTTCCTCGCGGGTCGTGGAGGTCAGCACAAAATCCTCTTCTTTGGCAATCCCCAAGTCCTGAGAACCAAAGAAGGATTAATAATTGGGTAAATTATCATTAAAAAAAGATATTGGTCAGAAAAAAAAGTGGATAAGCCTTCTGGTCCTTTCTGCGATGACTAGTCCAATAAGATTGACATGTTAGTGATCATTATCATATGGCACATATCGTAGTCATTTGTCCAATGCCTGCATCCATAGGTTCCCCCACTGTGACTATCTCCATCATCTCACAGCTGCAACAAATGCAACGACAGTTGACTGAGTAGACTCTGAGACTGAGCAGCCTGACCCTGAGGCAGAGTAGCCTCATTTCTTGATTGTCAGTGCCTATTATAGCCCTATTGCACCCCCAGATGAAATGCATCTCAGCTCCAAAAGCAATGGCCTTGGGCTAGTGTACGAGATTATGGGATAGCCGCTACGAATATGATGATCATGATGATCTCGATCAGTCGATGATCGTTCATTATCTATCATAGATTCGATGGAGTTAGTAGAAGACTCAGTCAGAGTAGACTGAGACTAGTGAGAGGCAGAACTGAGAACAGTTCTCAGAACAGCTATTCAATAGAGCTGTCATTTGTTAGACAAATCACAAGTCTATTGAGCTAACAAATTTACAGTGCACTGCAACTAACAAAGCCAGCGTCAATTGCATATGGCTATCGATATTATTAACACGTGATAGTCAACAGTTATGAGCTGGTAATAAAAGTCATAGAAGCCATACATCGGGACCATTATGATTATCATTATGTCAAGATTAAAATTGAAAATAGCGGCGTTCCGAAAATGCGGCATCGATTTTACCTGTTTTATTTTGGTGATAAGAGTGTCAAACTCTTGTAAATAGATGATCGGGTATGAGAGCTCTTGGCCTTCATCCTGTCTTCTGTCTAAAATGTAGATCTGAGACGGAGTATTGCCTTCCACCAAAGTGTTGGCATCGCTCACGCGTCTATCGACCGACGCCATTTTCAACATAACAATGCGCTCTTACCCGGATGTAAACACACACGCACAGTGCAGTATTCACCGTGTTATCTGAATGTGGGTGATAAAAAGATGAGAAACAATTCGAACGTCCATCAATCAATCAATCAATCAATTAGTGCCGTCTTCGTTTCGAAGGTTGGCCACCAAGCGTCTCCAAGCTACTTTATTCTCAACTAACCGTTTAGCTTGCACATAGTAGGAAGTCCTGGACCAGCCAGTGATATCATCCAGCCACATTCTACGGGGCCTGCCCCTGCCTCTGGTGCCTTCAAAGTTCCAGGTCCCAGACCCGTAGCTAAAAACAGTAAAAACATAGCACTTGAATCAGAAATTCCTTGTTCTCCCAGAATTTGGATCTTGCAATAAATCCTCCTCTTGATTTCTTACTCCTGCCTTATATCTTGTGTGATGGCAACGCCAATGTATATATGTATATGTATATATATATATATATATATATATATATATATATATATATATATATATATATATATATATATATATATATTGATGCACTTGCTCCAGCGCTTTCCCTTCCACTCTCAGTTGGATTGTCTCTGGCTCCATTCGAGTGACAAACATGATTTTCGTCTTCTTGGCATTAAGCTGCATTCCAAACTCCTGGCAGGTATCACATAGCAGGCTGAGCATTCGCTGGAGATCATGCATGTTCGGACTCTGCTATCAGCACCGTGGCATCTGCATATCAAATATTGTTAATTAACGTGCCGCCAATGATAACACTGCAAATTTCTTCGAGAGCTTCTCTCAGGAGATATTCACTGTATCGATTAAAAAGTGCTGAGGACAGGATGCAACCTTGCCTGACGCATCTCATTATATTGATTTTTTTTTCTTCTTCCAGCTGATGTTTTCACTGTTGCGGTCTGATTCCAATAGAGCTGAATAATGATATTTCTTTCATGTCATGGGATTCCTGCAATTGACATGTGGTTGAGCTTCTCATAGTTGACTCTGTCAAATGCTTTAAGGTAGTCCACAAGTATGAGGTACGCCTTCTTCTGCTTGTCCAGCCTTCTTTCTAAGAGACATCTAAAGAGGAAAATCCTGCCACGTGTTCCTCTACCCTTTCGGAAACCAAGTTGAGTGTCGTCTAAATGATTATTTATGATGGGAGCTATTCTTTTAAGAATTGCACTGAGTAGGAATTTTGATGTATGTGGGATCAGACTGATAGTTTTAAAATCACTTTTTTCGGTTACTTTGTTTACTTTTGAAAGTGGAATAAAGATGCTAACAAGGACGTCTTCTGGGAATTCACCAGTGCGATAGATAGTGTTCACTAGTCTAGTAAGGATCTCTTTGCCCCTTTCACCAAGAAGGTGGAGGAGTGTAGAGGGAATGTTTTCCACACCTGGAGATTTCAACTTGCTCAGCCGACGGTATGTTTCTTCTATCTCAAACTGACTGATACAGGGATCGCCTCGACTGTAATGGTGAATAATTGGGCACGGACCTCTGTTATCTTTGTAAAGATCCTCACCGATGTATTCCTCCCATCTTCCGCAAATGTCTTCTTCATCATGCAGCAATCTTCAGTTTGTATCTTTAAAACCCAGTTGTACTCTATGTGTTTGTGGTTTGAGCTCTCGGATCTTCTGGTGGAGTTTGGTAATGTGTGTTTGCTCTAGATGTTCTAGCTCTTCACACTTACTTTCATAAAAGTATTCTTTTGCCTTCCAGCATTCCTTCTACATTTGATGACAAAGTTTTCAGTAGTCTTCCGTTAATGCTGTTTGTTTTAGCTTTAAATCTTTGCACCCTCATTTCAAGGATTTCAGTTGTCATCCATGACTGCTTCTTCTTTGGCAAAAGTTTTCTTCCAATCAGTTCAGCTGCTTTCTCGCTTTATGTTTTGACAATCTTCCACAGGTATTCTGGTGCATTCTGGTCTTGTTCTTCAGTTTTCTCTATTATGAATTCTTCAGTATTCAAGATTTTTTCCCCAAGATTCAATAATGTGTTTATTCAGAAAGAAAAGAAAAAACACAAGTGAAGTGAGAGGGGCTGACCCAGAACATGGGTATGTGCCCCGAAATTTATATTTACACTTTTACACAACAACTTTCTGAATGTTCCATTTCTTTTCGGGTCTTCATTTTTTTCCGTTTCTTCAACTTCACTCGTATGTTTGTGAGGACGGATACATGGTCTGATCCGCAATCTACATCTTGCCTCGCTTTGGAATTGGTCACGCTATTTTGGTATATTTTGTTTTTCAGGATACCGGTAAAGTCTATTTGGTTCTTGGGTATTCCATTGGGAGCATTCCATGTGTGTCTTGATTTGATCTTTTACTTGAACCACGTATTTGTGATAAACAGATCACTTTGTCTCGCAAAATCAACCAGCAAAATTGAATCGTATTTGTTAAATTTTTTTTAGATCACAGAACCCTTTCGCTAATTGCAATTTGCGCAACTATGTTTACTGTTTTGGACAATTGTTCACAGAGATCGACTCGCATGTCACCGCTCGCATTGTTCAGAAGTCAGCGTCTCTGTCTCTGTCTTTTCATTGCGTAATCAACCGCATCGTGTCGATTTAAGCAGCCACCAGACAATTATAGAAAGCGGTATAGCCTTAGATGTTGAATGGTGGGAAACATCAATAATAAACAAACTCTGCCCATCAGTATAAAACCCGATCATTCGTCACCACAAATTAATCAGTCTGTCGACGAATCTCTATGAGACATCTTTACAATCATAGCGACTAAACGAAAGATCACGTGTGTAACGCTGGAAACCAAGTTCCCTGATGGCGAGGAGATGTTCTCCAAGATTAACGATGTATTAAAATATGATACCCGTAGCACCCCCATTCAGAAGCAAGCTTCAATTTGATCTTTCTTTTCAAAATGAATCAAATGAAGTTCAATAAACAACGCAAACTACTCAAAACAAATCGTTTTCATCTTTTGTTTTCCGTGTGTTGGCAGCTTTAAAGTGTTCAAGGGTAGGTCATTACGCTATCATAACATAATTTAAGATCAATACGCTATCATAAAGTCATCGCATAGATCATAACGTTATCAAAATGTTGAGAATTCGAAAACCCTGATTCGTCAAAAACCCTCTTCGTCAAAGTGTTTTCTCTGGTCCCTTCAAGTTCGAGTTAGCGGGGTTTAACTGTATATCTCTCTGACTTTACATCATAGTATATAATGAACTAGGCTTTTTCTTCCCTCAGCATAAAACCCACTCCTTCATTTGCTGATTTCCTGCTGATAAACTAACCCTAAACTTATCACTAAACGTAACACTAAATCAGCTGGAAAAAAAAGGTTAAAAAACAGTCAGTCAGCCACGAAAAGGACGGCTGACCGACTAGCCAGCCAAAAAGGCCTCAGCTAGCAACAAATCAATCGGCTGGCTGGCTTTGGGTTCTACTCTGATCCCTAAGTAAGTCCAACACGCAAAAGGATCTGATCTTTGTGCCAGTCAGGGGCAATCCTGTTTGTCTTCAACCAGTAGGATTAAATGTTCTTCACTCATTATCTCCCCTTCAACCATTTCGTAAAATGGACTATAATAGCACTTTTGTTGATAGTGTATAGTGTAATACTGCAGTATAGAGCATCTTACGGCTTAAATAATTATGGGCTCACGCAGTTGGGGAGAAAAACATCCCCTGCTGATAGGGAATTTGCCTCTTTGTGAAATTGATGAGAAACGAGCTGTCTGTGTGTAACATGTGTTGATGCCCTTTGAAATTTCCCATAAATGCTTTTCCACTTTAGTTTGTTTCATTGATTTGTACAAGTACAGGTAGCAAAAAAGAAGGCAGCAGTTGGTCAACACCTGTCCACAACTGCTGCAGGCAGAGCATAGCTTTAGTGATCATAGCATATACCAAGGCATTCAAAGCTCACAGATATCTGTGTTACTACTATCCGTCGGACACAGATATTCGTTATCCGTGTTGAAGCACTATTTGCCCAGCTTTATACATGTATCAATTTATAATATCATTTAAGATTGAAAGATGTCAAGTGCGCCATACAAAACTCATTTCATGGGTATGGTATATCATCAGAAAATAATCAAAACTTACCTGATAATGTGCTACTTTGGAATTCCCAAAAATAGGATCAGAGGCTTGCTCAACAATCTCTCCGCTGTCACTCTGCAATTTCAATAACATTAAAATTAGAAATCAAATTGCCTAACCCACCTTGAATGTTTTTTCAAGTGATGAATGATCAAAGTGTGGAAGGCATATTTCAGCAGCATAGCTGGGTTTAGTCTGATCACCTTCAGCAATCGATGACTGAAAGAGATACAGATTTAAGTATGAATTTAAATGAACAACTGTTACAACTCATAATGATAGTGTGATTTCAGTTGAAACTAATCATACATTTTATCCTGATTTACAATTTTCACCTGAGATGTCCATGGAAATTTGCATGGCACGGAATGGGGCTTGAGAAGATGGCACCCAGCATGGCGAGAGCGGGTGAAATCATCCAATGCAAAATGCACAGAGCATATGTAATGGTGATTAGTAGGCTCAAAATCTGGTGCAGCACGTATGGCACTCAGCCATTTCTTCCTTTCTGCCTTGTCTTTGGGGAATCTGAAAATATGTACCTAATGTGTTATAATCGACATGTATACAATCATGTATATCCATACATATACGCAGATTAGGTCAGGTCGTAAATCTGATATTATATACAGTCCCTTTATAGTAGAATACAGCGTAGAGTAAACCACACAGAGAGTAGGCAAGTCAAATTCCTTCTGGTATCCCGCTGTTTCTTAAGCAGTTATCCATATAGTCTTGGTTAAAAGCACACTCCAAAATAATGCCCACTCAGTAGCAGAGCACAATGTGCCTTTAACACTTGCAGCCACTAACACTTTAACATACACGAATCCCTTATGGCCTGCTGGGCATGAATCAGTCAGATAAAATTCCTCTAATTCCACCTATATCAGTGTATATATAGTTTCTCCCCTTGAAATTTATCATGGGTGTGTACACCTACAGGCTGGTACAATCTTGGAGAGAGTAAGAGGCTTTCACAAAGTTCTAATAATATCCCTCCCTCTTCCCCTGCTGTTGCCATGAGGACAGATCAACCTACAATATTCATTTTTAGTATGAGGCTCCCAGAGTAATAATTACATAATTTAAATGATATGCTAATTATTATGATATTCTATTTCGGGAATAACAACAAGTCTGAGCATCTCCATGTAGTATAAGTTGTCTCCAGCCAATCAGGATCTGATACATGGAAACCATTAACTGTCATTATTAATCAGGGCTTGAGCAGTGGCTTCTTTCCAGATTATCTTGAGGGGCACCGAATAGCTCAATCGGTTTAACCGACTGACTACAATCCTATGCCGACCCCGGGGGTCGAGGTCCCGGGTTCGAGACCCGATCAGGCCATGGGCGTTATGATTGTGAATTACAATTGTAATTCTTCAGTGACTCTGCAGTGCTGCCCAACTGCGTAACAAAGCCGGACGCTATGTACTACTGACTATGGTGGTATGCAGGATAAAGAACCCTTGGGATTTATCGATAAGAGTAGGGGGAAACCCTGGTCCCGGGCCTTCTGTTCTGGCGCCCGTATCACCCGAATGGGTTGGGTGGAGCCGTAAAACCCCATCACACGCTCACGCACTCCAGATTATCTTAAAATTGCAAGAGTGAAATCTCTTTTCAAATCGGTGTACAGACCTATCTTTATTCTTTCTGTCATATCAAAAATATTTGAAAAGATGCAGCTTAGCGATGATTTTACATCAAATTGTCTGCTTCATAAAAGCCAATACGAGTTTCGCAAAGAACACTCCACTGAACAAGCAGTGTTAGAACTTGTTGATCGTCTTTATCAGGGGATGGATAATGGAGAAGTCCCATTTAGTGTATTTATTGATCTAACCAAGGCCTATGATTGCATAAATCATGAAATACTAATAAAAAAAACTTTAACACTATGGAATTTCAAGCAACTCTCTTGCCCTTATCAAAAATTACCCAACGGACAGAAAACATTTCTCTGAATCAGAAAATTATAAATCTGAACTTGAGAATATCACAACTGGTGTCCAACAAGAATCAAGTCTTGGCCCTTTTCTTTTTTGATTTACATAAATGATATAGAAATCTGTTTTGATCATTTTCATATTCTCAATTACACTGACGATTCCACATTATTGTCCACATTGAACGCATTTGATTCCAATGAAGAGCTCATAAATCAAGAACTTTCAAATGTCAACGAATGGATTTTATTTAGCAAACTATCTATGCACATTTCTAAAACTAAATCTACGATTTTTCATCAACCAAAGAAGAACGTTAATCCTCCAAATATCACGTTGACATTTGTAAATTCTCGATTTATGAGCTCTTCATTAGAATCAAATGCGTTCAATGTATTATAATGGTTCAATGTATTATAATGGTTCAACGTATTATAATGATTTTACCATTACTTTGTTACAATAGCAATTATTGCTGCCCTGAGATGAACGACGCTATGTCATTATAATTCAGCATTTCAAGAATATATACTTATGAATCACCCTGTACATTCACGTACGAACAGCTGGATTTAGCAACTTCTCTTTCCACTAGCTGCGCGATATAACCGTAAATAATATGGGAATTCACGAGATCTGTGAATTATTGGGAACTGATGTTTATGGAGATATATTTTTATAGAATTTCTTTTCTTTTAATCATTGACTTCGAACTCAAGACACACCGCTGTCCGCTGCTACTCAGTCACGCGCCGTAGCTGACAGAGCTATCGGGGCCGGATGTTATTATATATTATATGCATAATTATTGTTGTATACCCTCAGTTATATATTTACCGGTGAAATGTTGTTGGCGAATTGTGGCGATAACGGTTTAAACAACTGGTAACGACACATTTCCGTGTCATGATCTTCAAACGTCGAATACCGGTAACCATACAACAAAACTAGACACCGGAAGTCGGAACGCTGGAAAAGTGTGTTGCATCACACTACCGACTATGATAATACCTAAACCAATAGGAAATGCTTGATATGTTAGCCTATCGTAGACCTACTGAAACCATGCAAATATACGGGATCTCTTGCTCGCCACTTCCGGTAGTCTGAGCGCTTTGACTTAATTATGCTGGAACAGTCCATCATGGTCACACACACACACACACAAATTATGCTCAATAGACAATACCCATGTGTCAGTATTTGGTATATATAATTAATTGACCTCAGTGACCCAGCCATTTGTCGATTAGGGGTGACATGGAGGGAATAATACAGGGTGATTCAAAAGTATATTTACAAGTATTCGGGATTTTTCAACCTTGCGCAAATTGCCACAAAAGTGCTTTTTTATCTAAAACTGTGCCGTATATACCCCAATATAATTATCATTTATTGTTGCAGTAGCCTGTTATGAAATAAGTTAAACCTTTCAATGGGTTAAAGTTACCAATATCTTATAGCAAAATGCTGTATCAACGACACCGCCTCAAAGCGCGCATTCGTCGTTCGGCTCGGAGCATCAGAGGCCGCGAACAAACATGCGTACACAAAGGCATTGTCTAACGAGCAGACGACGCCACAGCACCAGTCGGTCGGTCGAAACGGCCAACTGGGTGTTACACAATCATGACAATGTACACAAGGGCGCTGATCCGCCACTTCAAATCTAAACAAATCTTTGACATTAACTAGCATACATATTTATTTCCTTACGCTTGCATCCAGGCAGGGTGTTCTTGGCACGGAATGCTATCAATTGGTGCTATGAGTCAATAGAACATCACTTAAAATTTAGTTCCCCATCCCTTTTAATTCTAGAAGTTTAGAACACGATAAGGAAGAAGAACAAAAATCAACAAAATGGAAGTGTTATAATATAGGGTATTCTCGTTTCAATGATAAATTATCTCTTCTGCATGCCATGACCGTGGGAGTCTTCGATGAATATTGTTTTATGTGATCAATCGGTAATTAACAAATGTGATCCAGACAAGTATCTATTGATTGCATATAATAATAAAACGCTATATAGCGGGGAAACAAAAAAAGAAAAAGATATACAATACTATTTTACATCGTTTAAAACGATGAGAACTCATCTCGTTTATTTTGGTGAGGTACGTGTGAAGGGCGCTTTCGAAATATCTGACCAATATATCAGAATTATTTTTTTTTTTTTTTTTTTTTTTTTTTTTTTTTTTACACAAGTTGTTTATACTTGTTTTATTTAATTTATAGGCATTGTCTGCTTCACATTCATGCGTTTTATTCACACACAAAAAGGGGGGAAGCCACATACATCCAGAACACTCAAATGCATGGTTACTGTGTGAATTTAAGTGTTTGATTTCTGGTGTCAAATTTAATTGATGTTCAGTCTTCATTTCCTTCAAGTCTCATGACAGATCATTCGAGCGCCGTGTGGCGATTTTGCAAAATACTTTACAATATACTAGTAGTAAATACCCCCACGAAATATCCCCGCCAAAGCTACATCAAATGCATACGTGCATCGGCATTGTATCTGCATTGCATTGTCCTGGTGAATATTACGGTGGTGCAAAGAAGGCCATATCGTGCTGCTATATACTGTACATGTCAGGAATGTGTGATGCCTTGTGGTAAACGATGACTCGAGTATACGTCGATGTTTGAACACGTGCTTCTAGTGCTGAAAGTCGCCGAGCATTGTCAATGATTGTGCAAAACCCAGTAAGCCCCTTGGATGGTTTTGCTCGCGAGACTTGATAGCCGAGCGACAAAAGGACTGATCATAACGCACTTTCCTTGCTTGTAGCCTGTGAGTGTTATCAACACTGAAATGCGCTAAAAAAATTCGTGTGAATAACGGAAAACAATCTGACAAGTGACATTTTGTGTTTGGGGAGTGAAATTCACATGAATCGCGATGTGAATGGTCGAATTTAGGCGTTAATCGTTGGTACTCAGACAGTAGAAAGCCGTAGTTCGTCAATATGGATATGCCTGCAGATTACATGGACCGTCTTAGGTCCGTTTTCAACATCTGTGACTTGGAAAATCAGGTGGGGATGCTCGATTATCATGATTATCAACAAATTGAACAATCATCGATGATTCATTTATTTATATTTTATCATTATGATTGATTCATTTAATAATAATGATACTAATTATAATATCATCTTGATCACCAATCATCATCATCATCTGGTAATAACATTGTTTATTTATATAATAAAAATAAATTATTATAATTGCAAGTTGTACGAAATTATCATTAATCATTATTATCAAAATCGTAGCTATGCCTATGGTAGTAAACAGTAAACGCATAATACTGTATTAGTGTATAGTAACTATAATTATAGTATTTCAATTAGTATTTCGCTGACAAAGGATGCTTCAGCCTTCATATAAGACTCAAACTCTAATTAAGTAGGCCTAATTAAATAATTCTATTTAGCATCCATAAAGGATTTATTAACTTCAAAGTTATGAGTAAAAATTTGGTAATGCATTTAATTTTTATTACTTTCATCAAAATGATGCTAAATAATTTACTAGTAAATATCATTACCTGCAAGGTGCTGAAAGGGATGACGTTTATCCCCTGGATGATATGGGATGTACTTATTCTGTGATACATTATTTCAAATGTTCGAATCTCGCTCATAATAATAATGGGAATGCATGGGATATTAGGATAAGTGGGGCTAACACTAGCTCATTGGCTAATGGTCACCTTCTGAATACTCTTGGACTCGAAAGAGTTTATTCCATCATTGACGAAGGGCTTCGAGGCCATGCCCATTTCTTCTTCTTCTTCTTCTTCTTCTTCTTCTTCTTCTTCTTCTTCTTCTTCTTCTTCTGATTCTGATTCTGATTCTGATTCTGATTCTTCTTCTTCTTCTTCTTCTTCTTCTTCTTCTTCTTCTTCTTCTTCTTCTTCTTCTTCTTCTGATTCTGATTCTGACCTTCCATGGCGAGTGGTAAATCAGGGAGCCATTCATTTCAGTGCAGCAATCAAGCCCTTTAATCACTCGACTGCTGCGCCATTCAATTTTCAAAGGGCAAAGGAAAATATATATATTTGGTGCTCAAATTAAGCTCAATCCTCATTCAGATTTTCTGTAATTTTCAGGGCTACATTTCGGTTGAGCATTTTATCGATTTAGCTCAGGAGCATTTTGGAGCGGACGCTGGGGAGCATGAGGTGAGATTAAAAAGATCAAAAATTTATCTCCGAATGTTTTATATTGCTTCTTTGGAGAAATTTTACCTCGATTTTCTTTCATTTTGCAGTGGCTTTATGTGCGTTAATTTTGTGAGATACCTCAAATAGTTTCCGTAGTGTAGGTGGTAATTGAGTCTCCGAATAATTGTAACTAAGTGCCACAAAGTAGCTGTGTAGATTACTCTCCTTGAAAATACTGAAATTTGGTAATTCCCTCTTGAATGCTAATTAACATATCTGATCGTAATCTCATTTGCAGTGATCTGAAATAAAGTGAGCCTAATAATTTTGTATTTCTGCATCGTGAATGATAGTTATAAAGAAATCTTAGCTGGTTCCGCCTTATTTCATTTCAAAGTTATGTCAATTCAATGAAAATGTGCTTTTCTTTCTATATAAAAATTTAAAACTTTTCTTATTTTTGTTGAGAGATATGTTGTTCCTCTTTCAATAACTTTTTTTTTCTATGTCAATAAATTAATTGCATGTCATTTGCATGTCAAGAAGTTCAAATTCCCCTTTTGGCCTATAAAATCACCCTTTGAATGCTGAACTTTATAGGGTAATATGCCCTTTTGTCCTCAGATGACTCACTACCTTGACCTCAGATTATGTTGCTAGGCAATAGCAGCTGCTTCTCACATTCAGCTGAAGTTGATTCTTTCCTCAAATGATCAAATCAATCATTAGCGACACATTCTGTACCAAATGCCCAAGCTGTACATTTGGGCTAAAAGATATAGCTCCCGTAGTATCCCTTACCCATACAATCTCCCTATAAATTTTCATCCCTTTATAAGATGAAATTTTGGTTATTCCATCAATGTCCTCATTGTCTTGTGTTGTTCTTCTGTGCTGTTTTTCTCAACAACAAATGTTGTTTTCAGTCCATGAAGAACATCATCAATGTCCTTGACCCAGAAAATGATGGGAAAATTCAGTTTCCACAATTCTGTCAGGGAGTCAAACAAATCCTGCAAATTAGAAGTAAGTATTAACCGATTTATCGATTAACCACATCCTTCATTGTTCAACATTTTTCAGCCCCCACCAGCCCCACTGAATGCCCATCTTTTCCACCCTTTGTTCATGCAAGTCGAGATCTTGGCAGCCAAGATACGCTTGTCGCTGGCACTGATGACAGCATTGACTCGGAGGTGAGGTCATCCTCGGGTCAATTTTACCAAATTCCCTGGAAATATTCTCATACACAAAGCATGCTAATTGCCGGACAAAAATTCCCTAATTACACTTAATTATGATGAGAAATTTACTCCTCATTTACTGGAATATGTGTGATTGAACATAATTACTTTAATTACACACTTGGTTAGTCATCAATATTCTTCCTCATGAATCATGCTGTTGTCGTCCTCTATATTGATCATGGAATCTCATTCAGAATTCACAAGTGAATTTTTCTCCCTCTCTCATACCAATTTCCTTTTCACGAACTGCTCTGCCGTAATTCTATTAGCAGCCAAAACTAGATTTACTTTTTCCCCTTTCATATTTTTCTGTCTGCGTTATGCCTTTGTTTACCTTTGAAAAGAATGCTTTGTTGTCTAAATCCAGCATATCAGTTGAAATTTACATCAAAAATTTAATCACCAGAATTTTACACGAAAGGAATTCCAGGTGACCATTGGGTAAAACTTTAAAATAGATAGGCCCTAAAAATGTTGAATGCTTCCACAAACTATGGACTCTATGAAAATTCTTCTCTTTATAAATTATAAGGTTTAAATGACCTTATCCATATTCCTGTTGTATTATGAAGAGTACAGAGATATGTATATAGTGTGACCATTGTAATGTGCTGAGTTTTATGATTATTATTTTCCAGAACCATGAAGCCGTGTCCGAAGTTAGCACCTTCAATGAATATGACATCGCTATAGACGACGATGTTGCCATGGCATCATCCTTGACAACCTCCTCTTCCTCATCAATTCCTCCTGGAGAATCATCTCATCATCATAGCAACGGAATACATGAGGATGATCGCGACAGTGCCTTCAGTGCCAAGATGTCTGACAACCAGGACATGAGGTTTGTTCATACCTTCACTCTCCACTGCAGCACTGAAATTATGCTCTATCAATTTTCACAATTGTCCTCCTATTCCTAGTATTCCTATTCCTAGTATTCTTCATAATCAGAGTAGTGCAAACTGCGGATTTTACCGCCATTTTGGGTCCACAATTAACAGCCTTGTCTCATATTTAACATTGGCGATTACTAATGAATTGCAAATGAATTGGTATAATTACCTATGCCTATGTTAAATCCAAGAAGTATCTCCGAATTCTGGACCTAAATAGGTGCCCAAATCCCCAGTTTGCGCTACTTTGATGACGGAGGATTCTACCTATACCTTCATACTGTGATAATTTGATGTTGAATCTTTTAGAAATGAATTTGTAATCACGGATGAAGAAGAGAAGTTTGAGTTCACCGGAGAGAGTGGATTTCACAGGGTGCCTTCTCCCTCTTCCTCCTCCAATGGGTTAGTGCTATAAACCTCTCCCGTTCCTCCTAGTATTTCATCTTTGGTTTCAATTCCACAGAGGAAGTCGCCGCATTACATCAAACACATTAGCAAGGTTAGTTGAAAGTGAAAATTGGATAAAGTTCAATGTTCGTTTCCTTCTTTATAATCTTTAGCAAATTTTTTTCATTGTGTAATCTTTCGGATCCTTTTTTTTTTCTCAGCCAACTTTTCCGAGTAGCAGGGAGCTCAGTCGCGAGCAGAAGAAGCAGTTGTTCCGAGGATATTTATGATGACATTGACAGCAGTTTTATTGAACTGAACGATAAGGTGCCATCAGTATTATGGAGCTTATCTTTGTGCTTATTGCTTCCGTTTTCTTATTAGGTACATAACTTGGAGTCGCAGCTTCGACAGTTGCAAGAGAAGCAAGTTGTGAGTGACGAGAGAGCGATTCGCATGAAGGAGGATAACGTGGGGTTAATTGAAAGGTCAGTGACTTCAGTGTGTTAATTCTAACTAATACTTAATTTCCTTTAATGTTTATCAAAATGGGACATATTTCATTTGTAAAATTTACAATTTATTAATTTTTTCCTTCCATGATCTGCTTCCAAACAACAGAAGGTGAATTCATGTTGCATCTGTTATCTTAGGTTTTCTTTTTTATAAGTTTCCATACGAATCTTGGCTGTTGTAAGCGATGTTGTTGTCTGATAAATTGATGTTTTCTACTCATTTCTCTTCTTTGTCTTGTCTCTTGTAGTCAATTAAGTCGCTTTAAGTATTCATCCAATATTGAAATATTTATCAAGAGTTACATAATTGGTCAAATTGGTGTTATTTCAAGTTAGATTTACGAGATGTTTGGCTTTTCTCTGCACTTTTTTTTTCTGCATTTTTTTGCATTCTCGGCTTCAGGCTGTCTCCTGCATCAGGTTATCTGCTACAGACAACCAAAAACTATTATATTTTTCCTCTTACTCACTGTTTTAAACTTCGAGAACAATTGTTCATGTCTATTGTTCTTGGTTGCATGTTTGTTCATCATTATCAGCATGATTAATTAAATTATCAAAAAATTATTTTTTTAAATTTGGTTTCTCATGATGAGATTTTATTTGTTATTCTCTTCTGATTGTCATGCTTTGTCATCCAATTTCTGATTCTTTCATGTTTTATTGACACAATTTACTTCCCACAGAGTACATTTATTGGAGGAGCAATTGCGAGAAGTCGAAATGAAATCACAGGAAAAAATATCATCAGAACAAAAGAAGCACAGAGAGTTGATGGTATGGGATAATCTTGAAGCTTCTGCTAAATTAAGTTAATGTAAATCTTTATTTATTTCTTCTTCTCCTCAGGCAAGAACAGAAAAAGACAAGTCACAAGAAATTGAATTACTCACTATGAGGTAAGGAAATGTTTGCCCGCCACATCCTAAATCTCTCCTTATCTCTCATTCCTCATATACCGCCCATATACCACAATCAGAGCTAATATTTGAGCTATGTTGTAAGTCATAAAACCCTGCACACACCTGCACGCACACTCAGTTTCACAAACATATTCACAAGATCATATTCAGCTAAACTCAGGATCTATGACGCATTTTATTTTTCACGTTTTTCTAAAATGACCTTGTTTACACCCAAACAAAAGTAGGTCAAGTATGTTATTGTTATGGTTTCACTTTTGCTTCCAGTTTACAGCGCATTGAAAGGGAATACGAAGAGCTCAAAGATGAAGCCCCGAGGTTACGTTCGGAGAATGAGCGACTCAGAAAGGTGAGGAAACTTGCATGGATATCCCTTGAAACAACTTGGTTTTGATTCCATTTTAGGAAAACCATATTTTGGAGAGCAAAGTTTCCTTATTCGAAACACGGCTTTCAAAACTGCATGACGATCATTCAGAATTGGAGGAGCGAGTTAGCGAAGAGAGGATTGAGATGGAACAGGAGAGAAAGATACACACGCAGGTGGGTGCTCCATACATCATAGCTCAAGTCATATCCACAAAATCGCAGTTGCTGGATGAATTGAGCAAAGAGTTGGATGACCTGCGTGCCTTCAAACAGCACAGTGAGGGCAGTCAGAGCGCAGTCAGACGTAGCAGTTTGCCACGCAGTCAGCGAAGAGAGCTTGAAGCCCAGATCATTCGACTTAAAACGGTATTTATTTTATGGTGAATCTGGAAATAAATGAACAGTGAATAAAATTATGCAGGAGAACCAGCATTTGCGAGAACAGTGTGAGGATCTGGAGGCTCAGATGTTGAGTAAGAGTGTCGAGGAGGGACGCTCTCTCCTGCAAGCTGGAGATTCGTCGCTGGCAGACGAAATACAAGACCTACCAAGAGAAGAGGTGTGGCTTCAAGTGTGTGTTTATTTATCATTCTCTTCTGGCTTTTTTTTTCTATCCACAGTTGATGAAATCCTTACAAAAAGAACAGGAGGCTAATAGGAAATTACGTGAATATGTCGACCAAATTATGTTGAGAATTCTCGAGAAGAACCCGTCCATTCTCGAGATAAACGAGAACTCAGCGGGTGGCAAGAAGAAAAAGTGATATGGTATCCATGGTGACTGCTGCCATGGTTACTTACATACCAAGTATTAGGTTTTTTTTCTATTATGGGGACCAAAAAGTGTTGTTTTTTTCTGTGTGCGTTTTTTTTTTTTTTTTTTTTTTCGTTATCTGGTGCTACTATGCTGTCCGCTTTTCTTGTGATTGGCTTAAAATTCTATTTTTGTTCTATTTTCAAACATGAACAGAATCCACAGATTTTTGGTGTGTATTCCATGATTTGTTCTAAATTGAAAAATGGAATTATGAATTTTGATTTCTCTGTTTGTCCTCGATGTCCTTGGCTAATATTTTGCAGAAAATATTATCTTTTATGTTCTCATTCAAAAAGATTCCAGAAGGTTTTCAGATCTCTTGGTTCTTAGTTGCAAAAGAGGTTTTTGCACACATGTGAGAATATTTTACAGCAAAACCTGTGATTGGTTGTTTTATAACAGTATATGGCTACAGATTGGTGAATATATGGGAATTTGAACATATTTTCACAATATCTGTCATATAATCATGATTTCGTCCACATTTATTTTATGCAAAAAGTTGATACAAATGCCTTTTTTGCTCATCTTTTGTAAAAAACATTCCTACTGTTTTTATTTTATTGAGATAATTTTACGACATCTTTTACTGTTCCTTTGTTTTAAAAGAAAAAAACTCAGCTTGGGATTAAAAGGGTTTTGTGTGTGTTTTCTGTCAACTTTATTTCTCTTTACTAGTTCTAGTAAATTTGTCCAATTTTTACTTGGGGTAGGTTTTTTATCCAAGGGCCAATCAAAAACACAGCTTTTATTTTCATATGTCGAGTGCAATTTTTCCCACTTGTTAGGTTTGTGCAATGTCGCTGTTATTGTGTATTTATGCATTCCATTGTTGAAATTTCTGCACAGTGTTAAATCTGTGTATCTCCAACCTTACAGATTAAATGATTTGTAATTACTTTATTCACTACCGTGTACTTAAAAGAGAACCTTGTTGATTTTTTATGAGAATGAAAATTACATCTTGTCAATTTTATCATCATTCGATTGAAATCCGTCAATATTCAACTGTTGTTTTTTTTTTCGGCAAAATAATGTTTCTTCTTCATTTGTCTAAAGGCTTCACAATCACATATTTGAATTTTGAAGTTGTTTCTAGACTACCTAAAATGTGATGCACGATATTTAATCACTAAGAGTCACACATTCGCTCTTTGTAATTTTTATTTTATTACAATAATTATGCAATAAATGAAATTGATGTACAACTTTATCTATATAAATATGCTGAGCTTTTAGAAACAGTTCAAACTTGCCTTTCTCTTTTGACTAAATTACTTTTCAATTCCAATTGTAAATTAATTCTTCGCTCAATATTATGATCTCAGAACATTCTTTTATCTTCAATGATTTTTTTCTCCTCCTGCTCTTGCATGTATGAACTCTCGTTCAATAAATATGATGTCAATTATTACTCTGTTTGTCACTAATTCACTTAGGAAAAAACTAAATTTCTGTTTTCCTGTAATAATGAAAATATTTATGTAGAAATCAAAATGGACGGATATGGATGAATAATTTACAGACGGGAAGAAAATATATATACATATGGATAAATATTGACATTATAACTGACACAAACACAAATTTATATAGTCATTTGAATAGAAACAATTGATACGATTGAGCTAGAGAGTGGATATGAGGATCAGATGCCTTTGTTAAAAGCAAAACTGCCGATCATTACAAATATCTCAGTAACTGCTGGGAAAGCTGAACAGAAACCAAAGATGTACCAATAATGTCCGCACGGCCAGGCATCAAAGATGAAATAAGCGAGAGACACGGCAGCCGAGGCGTGTAATGTGGTGGCTGGAAGGAACGTGTCAAGGAAACATTGTGACTGTTATAATTAATACGTAAAAAATTGCACAGATGATTATCATAATAAATGCATTATTGAGAACAAATGGCATTGTTCCCATGTTATTTACAAATTGTTTTTAAGCATGATGTTGCTTGTAACTTTGACAAATTATGACTAGAAGGATTTTCTTTTGACAAGGACTCCAAACCAAACGATGGCTTCCACCATGGCCGCTGGAGCAGAACAGAAGCCGAATATGTACCAGAAACTGCTGCAAGGCCAAACATCGAGTAGGAAAGCACAGAGAACGAAAGAAGCGGCGGCGTGAGACACAATGGCTGCATGTAGGTTAAGGGAAGTAGCACTCACACTGCACATGGAAGCGTAGAGGGGTTAGTGTAAATAATCAGCATGTAAATATAACAGTGTTCCACTCAACACACAGATTCCTGCAGACGTTTCAATGATTATATGTATTCAGTAGCCGGAAAATGAGCAAATATATCTGCACACCAACTGTATTTGTTTTTGAAGGATACAAATCATCGCTTGTGATGACATAAACATGGAGATTCCTCCCATGAAACCAACCAACTCAAACACGAGCAGACCGAGGGCGACGGAAAGCCCAACAATAAGCCTGGAAGGAAATTTTTTACTAGCATCTGAAGCGTTTGCTTCTTATACTCACTCTGTGTCCTTGGAGTCATACTCATTGGGAGAGTAATTCAATGGAAGACATGCTTTGACATTTGAGTCCTGAAAAAAAAGAAAAAATTATAAGCCAGGGAAAATTGTTTCTCGTTCTATGTGGTATAGTGAATTTTACTTTAATCTTATTGAATGAGAGAAAAAAACAAAATTACCCTTGAGAGAAGAATGACAATTGTAAGGACGAGGTGCGCAATCATGCACAGAAATCTTGCTGGGACCAAGCCACTGACTGCCATATTGTCTGGAAATAATCAAACAAATAAAGCTATTTGCGTAGCATTTTTGGTTCCTGCTTTTGCCATTCGGGCTTTTGGAAAATATAATTCGGTTGTAACTACCAGTCGACCTAAAAACTTAAAACCCGTAAATCTTTGTGTTTCAGGACAAAATACTGAATACACATTGAGACTCGACTTATAGTCCATATATTTGAAATAACATAGCTTAATATAGTTTGAAACCTGCCTTCCAGATGATCATACGTCATATTAAACATAAAAATGTCTCCTGTGGTTCGTGACAAGCTAAGAGAAACCGTCAAAACGGATCAATCATATTTATTCATGAATATCGCAAAATA
>KB295796.1:179402-255004 GCA_000328365.1 Capitella teleta | reverse complement strand
ATATAGCAGTTACTGATTGATCTGTGATAGACCGATTGATTCCTGATAGACTGCAGTCGAAAGCATACAGCGAAGCAATCCCAACTCGAGGCGAAGCAGTGAAATGAATAGTTTTCACAGCAATTGGACAATGCGGATGCTCAGCTTGGATACTAGTATGCTGATGCACAGCAAAGTATGCCATGTCCTATATCCATGCATGATCTTATGTACACATGTATATAGAAGATACATGTACACACTTCATCACAAGCATCGTTTCCGCAACTCACGAATTTCTAGCACATAGATGTATTTATAGAACGTACATGAAGTATTTATACACGTACATGCATGTCTAGCAATGAATGACCACACATGTTCATTGAAGTTCCAACTACGCTCTACATAGTGAGTGGCTAAAATGTAACAGGGCATACCTCATTGAAGCGTGGCACTGTACGTGGCAGTGTATACGCATGGTACGCTATCTTCGTTCCGTGTTCATTATCATACAATCAACCTTCAGTTAGTTTAGTACATTCACCAGATTCATATTTCATTGACGATGCCCCTCTCTGCGACCATTTACATATATGTATGTTATAGAGAGATCAAAATCATGGTGTGAGTAGCCGCCACTCGGTTATGGGCTCCATAGTCTAAGATTACTTACTAAGCTTGGGTGACTAGGTTTTTGTTACATTTTTATTTGCACTATACGATTTATTTTTATTATCACTTTATAATTTATAGTTATTTAAATAAATTTCATTTCATTTATATTAATGGGGTAGCCTATAGTTACTAGTATAAACTATAAAGCAACATCAATAAAAATGGGCGAAGCGAGCAGTGTTTCTCATCAGCGGCTACTTCAAAGCTCACTAATTTGTGAAGGAGGATAATTGACCCTTATGAGTTATACGTCTTGTCAACACAATCACAAACATACTAGGCACACTAATAAAAACATTATAAAGTTATTCCAACTGACTTTTCCTAATTCAGCATACCTTTATGCTACACATCAAAGCAGAAAGCAGTGTTGTTCAGAGCTGGATTTCAGTACATCTAGTTGTATGTATGATGTTGAATCTTATATCGTTGGGTTCAAAAGAGAACGATTTATCGTTTTTTTTATTTTTATCCTAATATGCAACATATTTAGTTATGCGTGCGTTCATACAGAAATTACAGAGTGGTGAAGTCGAGGCTTCTTGAGTAAAATACATGGTGGTGACCGGGTATCAACCTGAAACTGCTGTTGCGGTGAATGTGTTAAGCAGCTTGAACAACATTCATACAGCAGAAAATAGCCTTAAATTCATAAAAATTGCATTTCAAACCTATACCTGAAATCACAGTTATCACAACACGAACAGAAAGCACTTTAAAAGCCGTTATTTTCAAGTAATTTGTTTGCTAAAAACCCCAAAAAATGTGCGGATAACACCTTTGGTCTTTTTAGAAGCTAAATTCACCCTCAATTCTCGGTTTCTCAACCAGGAAATCAAAACATAGCAAACGAATACATACTACCCCTCGAATTTTATCATGACCTATCAAAATTTATCGTCTGCTATATTAGCTTCCAATTTGAAGCTAGCTGGAAACATGAAGTCGGCCATATATTTTGCAGCTGTCTCCGACCTGGTTAGAACTACTTAGAAATGGTACAAATCATGTGCCAGCAGATTAACAACAAGCTAGGAAATTCTACATTCACTATGCATTCATATTTTTCAATAATGAGGAATTGATGCCAGAGGCCTTTAATGGCCTTTTATCAGAAGAGGACCTCTGAGTACCTTTGAGCATATACAGATAAATGGAACAATATTTTCGTGCTTGCTTGATTCGCAGATTCCAGTTGCTGCAACAATTATCCTATACTGCGTCTTCCCATGGACGAGCACATGATTCGTGCTATAGTCTATGTAGAAGTGTGTAGCATGCAAGATAAGATCTGATGGCAGGCTCGAAGAACGCACCCCTGAAACTCGGAGAAAAAAGTTGTAGATACCGAATATATCTTGCCATTCTATCGAGTTCCGCTTGCGCATGCGCTCATCGATGGCCACGTCGAAATAGCAAACTTGGAGAGAATAGCTGTCGGAATCATTGTTTATTTCTCCTTCGTTTGTTTACGTCGTTAATTGACTGTGGAGGGCATTTACTGGAAGAGGAACCAGCTCCCAAAATGGTCTGTGACTTCATTGACGTCGTTCTACTTCGTTTTAAAGTGCAATCTCTTCACCGGCTAAGTTCAGCTGTCAACCTCCGACTTACCTCCCCCGTCCTCGGGAGTCATGTCAGAAGTCGTCTAGCTGCTTGCCATTCAGGACATCCGATCATTGCTATATATATATCATGAGTAGTATTCAAGTATCTGATCTCTCCGTATGAATTGTACCGATTGATCCATTTTGTTTTCTATTAATTCAAAGTCACAGTGTTAAGAGTGTATGAATTGACTATCATCAGTATCACTATCAGTATCACTATCAGTATGACGATTATCATTTATGAATATGACCACCCGTCACTGAGAATGAGGTCAGAGGGGAGATCTCTCACCTATGCAGGCTCTCTCCCTGATCCCCTGCGATCCTGTCACTCAGCCATTAGAGCCAGTGCCGAGTGCGCTTTCATGACCTGGTAAATTTAAAAGCTCTGGCTGTCATGTCATTATGTGTACATATATGATATATTGATAATTGACCACTATATCATGGATTCCTTGCAAAAATACTTTTATCAATCATTCAATGAATCCCCCATGCCTCTATTGTAATCTTGTGGTCCAACACTGCAATTCGTTATTATTAAGAAAAATACAATAGCCTATGGGTAGGCCTACACGGCACATATTGAATAATATATCCAATTTGCCAAATGTATTTCATCTCTAAACAGTGATCGCGGAATTGGTTAAAATGCATCAAAAGGAAAATTTAGCCAAATAGGATCACATTTCAGATGATGAATTTTCTTGTTTTCAGCCTCTCAGATTAGACATTAAACGCAAGCTCTCCGCGCGCTCAGACCGCGTGAAGAGCACTGACCTCCATCCCTCTGAGCCATGGATGCTGGCCAGTCTGTACAACGGCAACATCCATATATGGAACATTGACTCGCAGGTTTGTCTTTTCAACCTTACTAATACTCTCGCTTGCTTGGGTTGCAGCCTTTACAACTAAACACTGTGCGAGTCTTGTCTGTGCGATCAGATCGCGTGAAATGCACAGACCTGCATCCTGATGAGCCCTGGATGATAGCTAGTCTGTTCAATGGTATAGTTCAAGTCTGGAATTTCCACTCGCAGGTGATACGCAAGGAATGCGACCCCCACACCCTCTCCACCCTCTTTGATGACACTAAACATTGCAGCCTCATCAGGGTTCTCATTTGATGGAAATGGCCCTTTTTTCTCTTAGACCAAATCTTTGATTGTTTAAAACTCAGATGAAATGAATATAATGAACAAATGCTCTTTCAAGTATTTAATATATTTGTTTTGGATTGACTCTTTTGAAGTTCATTTCATCAAGTTCAGAGCAGTTGACTGATTTCGTTTACAAATATTTGGCTATCTTTATTGTACATATTTTCTCATAAAATATTTATTGTATACATTTCTTATTTATGTAATACAATAGTAAGGGTATGTTTCTAAATTATTTGGGTGTAACACAATTGTCTGCAATGTTAATAGTCATTTTTTATTTTTTTTTGCTCTCTAGAATAAGGTTTCAACTTCTATATCAAACAATTGGCTTCAATTATTCTTGATTTATAACCGAAATATTGTAATTTTTTTATGTAAAGATTCCTCTATGAAATCAATGTATGATTGAATTGTAATATTTAAGATTGAGTTATATAGGCATACCCAGTTGATTTCTGATTTGATCAAATTTCTCAATTTTCAATATTGTGAATCATTAAGAAATGTGTTGTTCCTAATTTCATTTTTTTTTTTTTCTGTATGATGATTTTTTAACCAACTCTTTCTTCTTTCAGCAACTCATCAAATCTTTTGAAGTATGTGATCTCCCAGTCAGAGCGGCCAAATTTGTTGCTCGTAAGAATTGGATTGTGACTGGATCCGTGAGTGGTTTCTGAGAAGAACTCGCGCCATTTATGAATAACATATTTCAGGATGACATGCATGTCAGAGTGTACAATTACAACACCCTGGAGCGTGTTCATCAGTTTGAGGCTCACTCTGACTATCTGCGCTGCATTGCCGTTCACCCCACGCAGTCCTTCATCCTCACAAGCAGCGGTACGTTATCTTTGCAAGATGAGAATTATTTCGTCAACATTTTATCCCTTCATCAGATGACATGCTTATCAAACTCTGGGATTGGGATAAGAAGTGGACATGCACGCAGGTCTTTGAAGGTCACACGCATTATGTCATGCAGATTGTGATCAACCCCAAGGACAATAATACCTTCGCTACTGCGTCCCTCGACAGAACTGTGAAGGTATGACGCTCTGTGGCAAATCTGGTGGTGTTTTTAATTGTGTTTTATTCATTCTCAGGTCTGGCAACTGGGGTCCAATTCACCCAACTTCACTCTGGAGGGCCACGAGAAGGGCGTCAATTGCGTGTCATACTATTACGGAGGAGATAAGCCGTACCTCATCTCAGGTGCTGATGACCGTCTGGTCAAGATCTGGGATTATCAGGTTGGTTATGTGGTGGGGTTAGAGGTCGCTTACTTACGTGGGTTTTTTACTTATTCTTCAAGAACAAGCATTGTGTTCAAACCTTGGAGGGACATGCTCAGAATATCTCGGCTGTTGCCTTCCATCCAGAACTGCCGATCATTCTCACTGGATCTGAAGATGGTACATCCTGGCGCTCCTCTTTCTATGTTTCATTCTCTGCTTCATCTCAGGCACTGTTCGTATCTGGCACGCCAACACTTATCGCTTGGAGAGCACGCTCAATTATGGCTTGGAGCGCGTGTGGACCATTGCTTGCCAGAAGGGCTCAAACAACGTGGCTCTTGGTTACGATGAAGGCAGCATAATGATCAAGGTTCATGCGCTCTCTTTGCTTCTCAGCTTCATGTTTCTATTTCACAGCTGGGTCGTGAGGAACCTGCGATGTCCATGGATGTCAACGGCAAGATCATTTGGGCAAAACATGCAGAGATCCAACAGGCCAACATCAAAGCTCTGCTTGATCAGGATATGAAAGATGGCGAAAGATTGTCCCTGGCTGTCAAAGATATGGGCAGCTGTGAGATTTATCCTCAGACCATCAATCACAACCCTAATGGAAGGTAGGAATATATCATACTCTGGAATTGACGCAAATTCAATTATAAATCCTCTTCTTAGATTTGTGGTTGTGTGTGGTGATGGGGAGTACATTATTTACACTGCCATGGCCCTGAGGAACAAGAGCTTTGGTTCAGCGCAGGAGTTTGTCTGGTCCCATGATTCTTCGATGTACGGCATTCGAGAAGGATCCAATACTCTCCAGATCTTCAAGAATTTCAAGGAACACAAATCTTTCAAGCCAGATTTTGGCGCTGAAGGTATTTATTGAATGTATTTTAAAGTAAAAATTTTATTATTTTTCTGTTAAAATTTCAGGCATCTTTGGCGGTTACCTGCTGGGAGTGAGATCTGTCAGTGGTCTTGCATTCTACGATTGGGAATCTACTGATCTCATTCGCAGGATCGAAATCACCCCCAAACACGTGAGACGGTTAACAATGATTAGTTTATCTTAAAGGCGTTTTGTTGTTGTAAAAATAGATCTTCTGGAATGAGAGTGGAGAGCTGTTGGCGATCACAACTGAGGAGTCATTCTTCATTCTACGCTTCCATTCTGACGTAGTAGAAAAATCGAAGGACTCACCAGATGCCATCACTGAAGATGGAATTGAGGACGCCTTTGAGGTGATAGGAGAAATTGAAGAGAACGTCAAGACAGCTTGTTGGGTAGGAGACTGTTTCATCTACACCAACAGTGTCAACCGACTGAATTATTACGTCGGAGGAGAGATAGTCACCGTGGCTCACTTGGATAGGTTGGAATGACGACGCCTTGTCATGAGCGCTGCTAATACTTCTCTTTCTCACCAGGGTCATGTATCTCTTGGGGTACATTCCAAAAGATAACCGTCTCTACTTGGGAGACAAGGAGCTCAATGTCTGCAGCTACTCTCTCCTGCTCTCTGTGCTCGAGTATCAAACAGCTGTGATGCGAAGAGACTTTGAAACTGCCGACAAGGTCCTGCCTACCATCCCACGAGAGCAGAGATCTAGGGTTGCTCACTTCCTTGAGAAACAAAGCTTCAAATCGCAGGCGATGGCCGTGACCTGTGACCCTGAACATAAGTTTGAGTTGGCCGTGCAACTAGGGGATCTGAAGGTGGCTTACATGCTCGCTAAGGAGGCGGAGGTATGAGCTGTGTTTCTGGTTTGCCTCATCTTGGCTTCACTTTGAAATGTTTCACAGTCTGAGCAGAAGTGGAAGCAGCTTGCTGAGCTGGCTACATCCAAATGTGAGTTTGGTCTTGCTCAAGAGTGTCTCCACGCCGCGCAGGATTTCGGCGGCCTGCTTCTGCTGGCAACGTCGGCTGGAAACGCGAGTATGGCCAGCAAACTTGGCCAGGCAGCGGAGAAAGCAGGCCAGAACAATGTGGCTTTCTTGTCATATTTCACTCTCGGTCGCTTGGACGAATGTCTGGAGGTGCTGGTGAGCACTGGCCGACTTCCAGAGGCAGCTTTCTTTGCCAGAACCTACCTTCCCAGCCAAGTTTCTCGGTACTTCTTTTTCAAATTCGGATTATTGTATTTTTATCCATGTGCTGTTTTAAAAATCTATTGCAGAGTTGTGAGCATGTGGAGAGAGAGCCTGGCTAAAGTGAACGCGAAGGCGGCTCAGTCTCTGGCTGACCCTACGGAATACCAGAACCTCTTCCCCGGTCTGCAAGAGGCCTTCAAAACCGAACAATTTCTCGCTCCCCAGAGACAGAGGGTGATCCCAGCTCATGCCTTCTCTTCTCTGCCCGTGAGCACTCCATTTTTGCGTCAGATGAAACGTTCATTTCTGATCCACTTTCAGGCCAATTCTGAACGCAATGCACTTGAAGAAATGCTTGCTGCTGAAGAGAGCGGCAAGTTCACTTACGTGCCTCCTGGATCCTCCTCTGAAGTGGAGGAGGCTGAGGTTGGTACCACCCCTGCCCCACCCACTGATGCACCCATTGATGAAGAAGGCACCCTCACCCCTCCCTCCACCCCCATTACAACTGACGAACAGGTTCGCCTTTTCCCTTCCCTTCTTTATTACTTCACCCTTTTGTTTCGGTTGTTCTTCAATTCCTGCTTTACAATTGCATTCTTTTTTATTTTGATTGACTTGGTTTTTCTCTTTCAGCCTCCCCTGCTATCAGCACCAGAGGCAGCTGCACCTACCCCAAGCCACAAAGAGCCTTCACCAGCTGCAACAGCTGAAGCTAAAGAGGTAGACGACCTCGAAAAAGAATTGGAATTGGACTTAGATAATTTGAAAATTGACGACAACATTGATACTTCGGTGAGTGATTGTTGGCAAGCTGTCCCTCTCTGTTCATCTGGTCACTCGGCACTTCCTCTCTCCTGTTATTCTTAATCAAACTGCTAATGAACTTCCATGTTTACAGTAGTTTCAGTAGAAATGTTGTTTGTGCATGCACAGTGTATTCGCCACCCTATTAAGTATTAATCATTATTTTATTTTGCTTCACCACACTCTGGCGTCACTGTTTATGCAAAGACACCATTGCAATCAATTTTGGTTCCTGGTTTCAATTTTTTATCTTTTTTTATCTGGGGGTGTTGTTGAAATATTCTTGGCTTTGAACCAGACCGCTTTGCTTTATGCCAGAGTTGCATTTCACTCCAAAGAATTTGACTCGCATGTAAAAAAAAGCAATGAAATTTTGAAGCTTGTGAAACGCATCTTCATGTATAAAAGCAGAAGTTTGGAGCCTGTTATTTCATGGTGTGAAGCGCAACATTTCTTTTTGGCATGTGCTATTTATTCTTCTGTGTAGGTATTGGATGATGACGATGATTTCGATGACTGGGACTAACCCGTTAGTCAAGTGAGAATTCTTCTCTCCCCTCCCTCGTCGTAACTTCTCTTCTTTCCTCTTCCTTCCTCTTCTTCTTTCTTCTTCTTCTCTTTGAAAGCTTAATGTTTGCACAAATTTATTGGGAAATATTATTTAAGAAAAAAAATCTAACATTCAGTGTTCAATGTTTATAGTAAATAATTAGTAATGATACAAGGATATAAGAATTTTTCCCTTCAGTCCTGTTTAATTAATTTTGTCCAATTTTAGTTTCGATCCCGCATGCTTCCCGTCAGTATTCATTTCTAGGAGCAACTTATTTACCACAAGAAGCTTATTGATTTCGCTTTGCTTCCTTATTAGGCTCGCTCAGTATCAACATAATATACCATGGTTCAGGAATTTATTTTAATATCTATTAATATTTTATCCAATGCTTTCCGCCATTTCTGACTTCTGGTTTTCTATTTACAGAATTTGGATATGGACGATATATTAGGGGACGAAGAAGATTGATTGCAATAAAGTCATTCCAATCGCCATGTTGTGTAACTTCTGGTTATGAAAAATTGTGTCTTTTTTTTGTTTTTCTTTTTTTTTTGGCGGCGAAAAAAACAAAATATCGCTTTAAAAAATATTCATCACTTTATAATTTTTTTCCTGAAATGTTTGTCACCCATTAATATGACAGGTAGACAGGTTTTTTGTGTACATAAGAAATATGGGGAATAATAATGGCCGCTACCGAGCGTTTACGATGTTTTCTTCATAAACTTAGGTCTCGGAGGGTCTATCCTAGTTAAGAATGGAGTGAGGAGAGCATCACTTGCGTGAATGTGGAAATTTTTTTCATGAATGATTTTTTTGCGGTATCTTGTATAATATTTTAATAAATGTTATCTATATGAAAATGGCCTGTTATGTTGTTTTTGGCATACAACTTTTAGGATTGAAGCACTTTGTATCGTTTGCTGTATGCACCAGCAAGGTTGTCCACTTCCTATAAATGATCATTTAATTGAGCGTTTTAGAGCACTATTGTTGTGGATTTTACGCTATACAAAAATTAATTTTATTATTATTATTAATTATTTTAATCCCATCCCAGATCAGAATATTGATCAGGTAACCTTTGCAAAGATCATTCAGTGACTTATGTAATTTTGTCATTTTATTGATTGTGTGGATGACTTCATCCATAAAAGTTCTCATTAAAAATATCATTAATTTCGTTGAAGTCACACATGTCACTTTTATATCATGATTTAAGAGACATTACTAATTAAGGTATCTTATTATCCCACCAGGAAATTGATAAGTATTTGATGCTCTTCATCGTTTTTGTTTTTGTTTTTCTCTTTCAAGTGTGTACATAAGAAGTGCAGCAATAAAACCAACTTTTCACCTTTTGCTAAAGACTACAGGCTTACCGGGTGTTCAATTCAACTCTAGTTCAATTCAAATAGCTTTTTATTCGTTTTTTCAAAGAAAAGGTGAAACTACAGTTGTGCGTACTCAGACAAAGACCACATTATGATTTTGTGTCTTTCATAACGCATCGATCTTACAATCCATAACGTCTTTTAGGCGTTATGATGGATGTATAATCACTCAACCGCGAAGCAATTTGATTTGCTGAATACGTGTACCCAATTTGCATATTGACAACCTCATGCATATTCATTATTCATTAATGAAGGCTCTAATCCAAGCGGACTGAAGCTTTTCAGCTGTGTATACTTCCTTTCATGGTATTATTCGATGCCGTCATGAATTGAGAGGACATTATCTGGATATCTCTTATTGGAATGATCTACTCTGGTAAGCGAGATAACAATTTCAATGAATCTACTACTGAACGATCAACTGGGATGGGCGATAATTGGGGATGTTGTTGCTACTTACTTGTTTCTATGCACAGAATTCCCAAGAAAAACTTGCGCCTTATCAGCTAATCAGTAATCGGCTTTGTGCATTTGGAAATACAGCATATTTCATGTATGAATTCAGCATTTCGTTGTTATATTCCATTCGGAACTCTTACAGTTCATCAGATGTGTTCGGGTAAAACATTGGGTGTTGGAACGTTTGGGGTTATGGAGTTCAAGAGCATCTGGTGATCTGGCCTACCTAGTAGTAGTACTTAGAATGCTTCAAGTGGGCCTGCAGGGTGATCACTGATCAGTATTTCAAAGTACTTGTTACTTTTTTTGTATATATGGTTATCAGCTCAGTAGAGTCATTGATAAATTAATTAATTCACTTATATACCCAACCGGCTTGGCTTCTATACGGTTCACATATTTTCCCTAGTTATAGGATTATAGGACCCTCTAAGGGGACATATAAGCGCTCAGTGGGCTATGATCACAAGCGGGCATCAACAATACCATCTTTGCCAAACCAGGTACCACATTTCGAGTTTCGACTTTTGACACTATGCGATGTGCCATGCTGTGGTGAGCATGGGGGTTTTTCAGGCCAAGAAATTCGAAACCCTGACCAGGAATCAAACCCATGACCTTCTGCACGCTTAGCGAGCGTGCTAACACTGCTCTTTCGAGGCCCCTACTACAATCACCTTTTTTTGACCTCTTGGGTTCTTATCATGCATGAAAGATTGACAATAATTGAAAAACTGGGCCAGATGTAACAAGAATCTGCCAGCACATTCTGTCATTGGTGATAGCAACCATAAGTCTTCACTAACAGTGGATATGTACAGTAGAAATGTGGTGGTTATGACTTTGACTATAGTTGATGTAAAAGAGGAGGGATGAATATAAAAAAGGATTATGTCGTTCGTTAGAAAAAAATAAAATATAATTGCTGTTTACGACTGCTAAGCAGTGTTAAAACTTAAAAGTCATATTTCTGGTATGACCAAGGTTTCTGTCCAGGTGTATCTTCTCCCAGCAATTTAATCTTTTACCTTCACAGCTTTTAAGCTTTAACAGCCAATAAGTTCTGCGCCAATGCCAGCTACTTTTAGTACAAGGCCATCCACCAATTGAATGTTTCAGTGCCAAAAACATTTACGAAATATCATTACTCTAAACCTATGATTTTATTTTGGGATGTTTTGTCTGCTTCTGATGGCGATCAATAAGTGTATATGAGTCCAGTTCCTGATTCACGATCTCAGATGAAAATTACGATATGTATAGACAGATGTTATTAATTTCACAGTTACTGCATGGTGTACACGTCTGTTTCATTCAATAGGAATATCACTTGATAACTGTAATTACTGGTGTGCCAATTTTCTTATCACATGCGGACGGTTTTGCTGCCAGGCTGCCAATCATACAATGACAATACAATGCGTGAGAGTATTTTTTTTAAATATAATGGCTAGTCGACCACCAATAGTGCTCTTCCTTCTTTTTGTGTCATTACAATGAAAATAAAAGGAACATACGAATTCAGAAATATGCTACTCTATGCATGCACATAATTGATAATTCATTCAATAATTTGATATAAAAAATATAGCAAAAGAAACCGGTACATGTGTATTGGCAATACTTTTTGTATCGTTTTCTATTACCGTAGGTAATATTTAGATTCATTTTACTAGGCGCATTTGATGTGTTATAACTGTTTTTGGAGCTACATGTATGCGTAAAGAAATCTTCTTCCCTGTATCATGGCTAACACAATTCACTATAGGCTTTGGCCGGGGCTACAGCCGGCTAGCCGCCAATATGGTCTTAAGTCAGTCTCAGCCATTATGACTCGACTCAGCCGGCCATCAGTCAATAACTTGTCGAGCCAGCCATTAAGAATTCATAGCTGGCTTTTCTGTCTATTTCGGAGGAGCATGGACCCATCCTCTGATAAGTTCTTCCATGCCACGCTCAGGTCTCACTGCACACCCAAAACCACAAGCATCCAGATCAGCTACAATCACACAACGCAAGAACAGTTGTACACGTTGGTCTTTATTCAAACTCCTCAGTCCTTCTCTCCTAGCTTTAGACTTGTGAGTTGCCGCCGTCGCATTTCATTAATCATCATCGCACCCCCATCACCATCATACTTATTCCATTCAAAAGCACTCAAACATAGAAGCTAAAGAGTCTCTAATTATGAGTGACATGTCAGCGGAACATTTGCGGGTTGATTCAAATAAGAAGTAGGTTCACTGAACTCGGTATCAGCAAGTATCAACGCCTCTCTTGTTTTAGGTTGTTCAGTCATAAGTTTGTCAGAATTTTTTTCTTCAACACTTGCCATTCAGTTGTGTTTTTTTTTTTTATGCATTTGACACGCGCGCACACACACAGGCTTTTTATACCCAGATATTGTATTCAGAATAATTTATCCACACAATTGATGTCAATTGAATGCATTTACTCCATTTAGACGGAATGATTTCAATACGGGTGTATTGTGCCGGGTTATACTCACTCCTTAATCAGTATTCAGTTTGATCTCCATCTCTGATTACACACCGTAACTACATATGTTATGATATGTATGTTGTGTTTACACGCGTACCCCAGTATACGCCCAGTATACAGTATGTTGCCGCCCCACTTGCAACAGTGCTCTTGATTCATTGTTGAATTTAATACTTAGGATTGACAGCTTTCATTATACATTCACATCAATATGTCACGTTTATCATGCGTGTACACATGGTATTATAATAATTGAAAGTGACCACATGTTAATTTCCCTCAGTGATTTAACTCAGCTGCTTTCATTAGCTTTTAATCCCTTTCATGTAATCATGGTTTCTTGTAGAAGCAAATCTCATAATGTTAAGTGTTTTTGTTTATTACAATTTATAATTTTTTTTATTACCGTATACCAGGTAGTTTTTTTTTTTCTTTCCCCACCTCATGCACTGGTGAACACAGAACTGATTGTGGTTTTGGGACGGAGCCCAGAAAGCAACGCAATAATAACGGTGTAATCTTCATAGTAACGAGATGCCGTGGTATGTTCTTCGCGTTTTCCTGGGATCTCGACCTGGAGTTGGCGACAATGGCGACCGTTTTCCTGGTTCACAAGGTGCTATTTCTTCAAGCTGTAAATTGTGATTTCATGCCATGTCTGTACTCTGTTTACACATGTTCATTTTATATCACAGTACTAAATTCGCCGTAATCTGAGCAAGAGGTGCTCAACCATTTCATCCTTGCAATGGTTGCATCTTGTGGAATTACATGTATGAAGTAGTGCAGTACGGCAACGGCTCTTTAAGCCGAATGCTCACAAGTCGAATACATAGGGTTATGGTTAAAGGGACTTAACGTACTCTAGCTGCATTATAGGCGTATGGTTTGAGATGTAGGTAGACATGTGTAGGGTGGAATCGGCTCACAAGTCCGATTGTTCACAAGACCGAATTCACAAAGGTTGCCGTTAGGGTTAGGGACTTAGGTTCGGATTAGGGTTAGAGGTTTACATACTTTTATTTTGTATGCATATACCTTTGGGACTTGTGAGCATTCGACCTATTGACACACCCCGTGCAGTACTCCTGCCAGTCCCCTTGTACTGCCATTTGGTTACTATTCAAGATTTGCCTCACGCCCTTTCTGCACTGATACTTATTTGGTTGTAGTGGTGAGCTCTGTATTGTCGAGTGCATTGTAATCATAACTGATACAAGGGAGTAATTAAGGACTGAACAACGCTGCCAAAGTCCGCTCTTTTATCACGTGTGATAACAATACCATCACATGATGCTATGTTTATAATATCTGATAAATCCGTGGGGACTTCAAATTAAACCGCCTTCCCTTCCTCCTCCACATCATTTCGGATCAGAGATTTTGCTGCTCCGTGTTAATCAATTCCGTTAAAAGACTTAAATCAGATATTTGCATACTAATGAGGTGCACAGCTGGCGCTGTCTGCCCCCTTGCGTATTCCGCTGTTGTGCATCGGTGCATGCTGTGCTGGCTGCGTCTCTAGGATTTCTCGATTTTTATGAGGTTTGTTGATTTGGAATATTTCACAGATTTCTTCATCCGCGGAGGTTCCGTGTTTTCCTTCCGCCTCGTTCCACTCGAGTGCCACGTGTTACAATGAACACTAATGTGCAACAATTGTTACAATGAACAATAATGTGTGCCGTTGGATTACTGTGCTGTGTTTAGACTGGTATCATTGTATGTGGCTCACTTGCGTCAGTTGCATTTCATATATTACATGCATTTATTTTATATCGTCGCTGTTTCCTAATACATAACTGTGAAGCTGATGGTTGAAAACGTGAATTCATCTAACACAGCACAGGTCACACACAAGCCACATGCATACTGAGGGACATGTTTGTGCCAATTTAATGATTCATTAAATAAATAAAATATTATGCCTAAACCCAAAAGGTAAATTTGAAGAGCCTGGAGTATAGGCCCACTATGACATAATTATGGGGCGATCTGGCTATCACTGATTGGTGAAATTGAGGCTTTTGATTCGGGGATCATCAAATCTCCTTTGACCTCTTGAACTGGGGCTCCGTGTGCTCTTAGCTGGCCTCTCTTAGCTGTCCTCTCTTAGCTGTCCTCTTTTAGCTTCCCTCTTTTAGCTTCCCTCTCCTTAGCTTTCCTCTCTTTAGCTTTCCTCTTTTAGCTTCCCTCTCCTTAGCTTCCCTCTTTTAGCTTCCCTCTCCTTAGCTTTCCTCTCCTTAGCTTTCCTCTTTTAGCTTCCCTCTCCTTAGCTTCCCTCTTTTAGCTTCCCTCTCCTTAGCTTTCCTCTTTTAGCTTCCCTCTTTTAGCTTTCCTCTTTTAGCTTCCCTCTTTTAGCTTCCCTCTCCTTAGCTTCCCTGTCTTCTATTTAGAACTGATGTTGATTCACAATTGGCCGCTCTTGTGAGTTGTAACGATCGCTCCATTGATCCATGATGCTAATGTTATTGACTGCGAATTCAATTAGACTGGTCAGATTTGTAATTATTCTTTTATTTTATGCTCATAATAAAACATGTATGGTTCTGACACTTGTATGAGGTGGTGAGCTTACTAGTAGGTGTAACCGATGAAGGGAGATGGCACACCAGCATGGTCAATTATTCAATGTCATAAATTATAAAATCCTTAGAGTGGCGATGAAGAAGATTGATCTTATTCACTTCGTCAACAGTTCTCCCTCATTAATCCGAGCTTTGATAATCCGCCGCCTTAAGAAATTCCACACAATGTTGAAGCATGTCATAAATTCTTAATAAGTGTCAATTTATTCAGATTCTCGTAATCTTGACTTGTCGTTATCGATCTTGGGATTTTGCGTTATCAAAATGGAATAGTAAACAGTCTTTGGTTATACTGTCGAGAGTGTATATGTTGTGTTTCTTTTACCATAAAAACGCGCGGTGATCACTGATAAGTCGATAACGCCCTAATCCATCGAGTCGTTTTAGAAAAATTGTATGGGTGTAAAATGTTGCAAAAACATTCTCGCCTTCAGTTAGGGTTATATCGAGGGGCTACTCTTTAAACACAGTGACAGATCTACTATGGTTACATAATAATAACGTTGAAGCCGTAGAAGCAGACGATCGCAGTTAGCTTATTCATTCCTAACCGACAAACAAGTCTGAGTTCTGTGAATACTTCTGATCGTTTCATATTTTGAAAACTGGCAAACTTAAAAAAAAAAAGGGTAAGATGATAAATATATCGATCCGATCTACTTATACTGTAGTACGTCTATACTATTTTTAGTAGTTCTTTGTGATTTTATCTCCGATCTACGGTGGCTAATCTAATCGATCTGTAAACTTGACAACCAGCGTCCGACATGTGGAAATGTATCCAAGGTGATTTTGTTGTTTTTCCGAACCGCTTCCAAAGAACGATCTACTTATCGGTATTACATGTACGAACCATTTTGCTCGTTTGCTCCTTCTTTCTATCACCACCATCATAGCAACACTACCCGGTATATCCCAATAATAACAAAAGAGGAAACCGCGCGCATCTTTCACTTCAAATACATGTATCGCAGAATTTGATAATAATCGTCCCCTGATGGGAGGAACACGTGATTCCGATTCGCCAAGCACTGGCTTCGGATGGCTGAAATACGGAGCACATGCTGAGACATCTATGTCCACGCGCATCGTGGCACGCGGCATTTCTTTGGCCTAATACAAGTTATGCGTTGTAACGCTCGAGGCGATTCACGACCAGGCCCAGGGATACTGGTACACCAGCTTCGCTCAGATGTAGACTGGGTCGTGGATGTGTCCAGAAGCACAACTCAATACGGCGTCTCTCAGTCGAGGAGTTGGACAAATTGCCTGCCGCACTCAGAGCTTAATTGAGATCAAGAAGATTTTTAGAGACTTATTATTTATTTCCATGCGCATTTGTGTGATGAATTTCAAACCACGAAACTGTTTAATAATACATTTTATGTATCATTTTGTGTGTGTGTGCGATTACCAGTTGTTTACAAATGTTTATTAATTTTTATACCCTATCATTTTTATCCCATCTTAATTCTGAAATACTTGTTTACTTTTCATTTAATTTCATTTATTACATTTAAAAACGCATTTTCAGCAATATAAAAAGAACATTCAAATGCGCTGTACAAACAGAGGTAAAAGGAAAATCATAAAATACTGGAAAAAGCAATGTTAAAATAGTAAGTTGGGCTTTATAAGCATCAAGCGATTGCTGGTTCTGTAGGTTGGAAGGTAATCGGTTCCAAAGGATGGGTGCTTGGTGGGCGAATGTTCGGTAGCCATATGATTGAAGATGAAATTTAGGTACAGACAGCAATGTGTAATTTAATGATCGAAGGGGACGAGCAGGTGTATAAACATTGATGAAGGAGCAGATATATGGTGGTGCTAAGCCACGCAGGGCTTTAAAAGTAAGGACATTAATTTTCAACATTATTCGAGAAGATTTTTAATATTTATATTTTTTTCACCTCTTAAATCGAATCTATGAGCAATAATATACATGGTTAGATTGTATCATCGGCATTTCACTCGAAATGCAATCGATTTAACATCTGACAAAAAAACACCAGCAAATGCGCCAGTGCTGCTTGAAATTATCGAGTGACTTTTAATTTTAATTTGTGTTTTTTTTTTTCTTCGAATAAGAATGATAAAAGAACGCCAAATATCTACGGCTGTGCCTTACATAAATAATGATAAATTATTCTTGGCTTGGTGAGTTTTATTTGCATCTTATAATACTTATTGCGGGTGAAGTATGCGTCAAATAGAGATGTAGAAGACGGCCCACCACTGACAGTTCAAGTACTCCGCGATCTTAATCCGCTGTCACCCTCTGACCTTTGAACCTGACCAAGTCGTAATTAAGTAGTATCAGGATGCACTTATGGATCAGAAGTTCTGATCGTTGTAATCTGAGTTATGCAATGATACAATATCATCTTAGTTAAGGACTTGAATCGTATGGAATCATCACATTATTTTGGCTTTCCATATTTTGTTTTTCCATATTGATCATAGTAATTTTTTAATGATCTTCATTTGACAATGAAACCTAAAATCCTCTTCAGAATTGATTTCTGTTTTTCCTGAATAATTTTCACAATGAATTCATTTTCAGACGATGAAAGTCAGCTGACATCGGTTACCATGGCAGAAGAGTTGACGGGGCGGGGCCTCCGTCTCTCCAAAATTGTGCTCAACAAGGGAGAAGAGGATGAAATGGTAGGACAAAAATGATATCGACAAAACCGAATAAATTTATGTCTACTGAATGAAAATTAAAAGTGCTTTGACTATATTCTTGTAGTATTCTCATAAAGATGTTCTCATGTATCTCTTAACAGGAATGCATGGGATACGTGCGCAGTATTCCACTCACGATTCTCTTTGTGCTTCTGGTGATTCTGACCGGGGGAGTTTTATTCCTTGTCACACATTGGAGACCAGATTGGAGACTCAAACTGACGCACAAGAAATCATCTCTCATTTGCGCATCTGCTGTTCTACTTGTGGTCAGTTTTTGTGTGAGATCTTTTCGAAGGAAAAAATTATTACAAATCATTATCAGAGCTCTGATACAGCAGCTGACACTGTTGCATAAATTAGACGTTGATTCTTGTGACCTTAGGCTTAGCCATGTTTACCACATTGTTTGACCCCATTTTTCTGCCATCGTTCAATAATTAATGCATAAATTAGCATTATTAATCGTATGATAATCATAGTTGTTGCAAATATGAATCACAGGAATAATCAGATTAAACACGAGTGGGAGAACCCTTTATGAAATTATGCTAGAGCAAAAATCTATGTTTTAATAAGTTGTTGGAACCCAAAATTATAATCAGGTCAATGTGAGACAGCTTTGCTTCCAAGGGCATAAATTTTTCACTTTGTGGCAGATTTGGTTGACGGTTTTTTTAATAACATGAAGCAAATTGGGCTGAGCAAATACCGGTATCAGTTAATCTTGGATCATCTGTTATCTCTATTTTGGTACAAATGGTTAATTCACAAAATCGTAGAATACAGTGGACAGTTGCAACCACGATTCTGGTCAAATGATCCAAATAATATGCTGCAATCTGACGTATCTCTGTAGCTTGCGTTTTGGATTGAGCTGGGAAAAAAATAATTCACTCAGCAATATAAACAAGTATGGGAAAAGACAATCATGATATGAATTATGAAGCTCAAAGTTAAAAGCATTAGGTTTGATAAATTCCCATTACCGGTACTTGTGAATGAATCTTAAGAATCACGCTGTACGTAGCTGGGCAACTGATCATTAAAGATTGAAGAACGATTCTGTGAGTAATTGGTTCAATTTTTTAGTTTTTTTTTTTTTTTTTTTCAGGATCTGACGAAGAATCAACGAGTGGAATTTATCACAACGCATCAGCTGAACAATGGGCCGTGAGTATTCTTTTCAGCTGTCGACTTTCGCTTTTTGCTCAAATCATTTGTAACATCAATTCTGTGCATTTTCTGCTTCTTGGCCTTAAACAGCTGCTCATGAGAGTCTCACGAATTAATTAAATCACGAACTTAAATTTTTCATATCTCACATACGTGACATAACAAACATGATGAAATTGTTGAGCGCTTTCTTCTGATGAGCTGCTGTCATACCTGAAGGTTTCCTCCAGCTGCCATAACTACGGCTGTTCATACTGTTGTATTTTTCCCTCTCTATATTTTCATCAGGTTTCAAAATCTTGATTGGTAATTACATAATGCATTTTGGGATTTTAAGTTATCTTAGTTTGGTTATCCGGAATTAATGCACGATTTTCACTGCGGTATAATTATAACAAAATGAAAACAAATCTCACACACTCTTTTAAGATCACTTGGGGGTAATTTTAGTTCAAAATTTACATTTTAATGAATATAAAATCAAGAATCTCCTTGGGAAATCCTAATTTGTCAAAAAAAGAAGAAGCATGATTCATTTAAATTATTAAAATTTATGCTGAATTTTCCATTCACTGCTTTGTTGATTGTGTAATGGAATCCGAAACAGCAGGTGCATCTAATAGGGCTTCGTATCGAACATAAAACAGTCAGCGTACTAGTGGGATAAAACAAATAATATTCCAATCATGTGCGTCACCCTGAATTGAATAATATAATTTATATATACTCAGCAACTTATGATTGCCAAGTATATCTAATGATGATAATCAGACCTTTTTTGCATATACACATGTGTTGTAGTCATGTACAAAATAATTAAGCTCTGACTTTTTAAGACTTTAGTTTTCCGCCCAAGAACAGCGGATTTTCCCTGTTTAACCTCATTCTCCTCCTCGTCCTTCATAGCTTCAGGGAGTACAGTGGATGTAGCGTAGCAAATGATTCGGAAATCACCCCTGACACGTACGCCAGGTATGGGTTGCTTGTACTCTGCCCCCACGGCAGTCTTTCTCATTATTCTTGATTTCAAAAAAGGAATTATTTTACCGCTAACTCGCCTCACTGCATTCCAATTTTTCTATGATTTAACCCACTTAACAATGCTTTTGCACCTTGTCTTTATGTCCTATGTATGTATATATGTACAGTTTCCATTTTTTCTATTTCATACCAGTAATCTATCAATTTTTTTTTGAATAATTACATTACACTTAAAATAAATTGTTGCTTTTAGTTTTGCATTCCTGATTCTTGACTTACAAATTCATTTGTTAATATATTAATTTTCAGCGAAGTTGCACTTAACAATTATGCTTTTATGGAAAATAACCAAGGATCCGATATGGACGACCGAACTGTGCTCACAGTGCGACCAGTAAGTCATGTTCAAAATTAAATGAGAAGAGAAGATGCAAAAAAAAAAAAAAAAAAATTCCCCTCACAGAAACTCTTCCTGAAATTTTTTGACCATCGACATGTGCGTTATATCTGGGAGAAAGAAGAAGCCATATACAAGAGACTAACGTATGTATATAATTAGTCATGAATCAAGTTATGTCTTCTCCTTAATTATCTTATCCTAATTAGGGGTTTGGATGTCGGGTTTTCCGTGCAAGAGATTCATGACAATGCTGTCGGTTTGTCTCAAGAGGAACAGGTCTTCAAGTACGTTTGTAATTAAATCGTCAAATTCTGAATCAGTTTTGTGAATTCTTCATTCTCAGGATTCTTCTGTTTGGTGAGAACTCCATTCACATTGAAGTAAAGTCATATTTCAAGCTGTTTATTGAGGAGGTAATTGAATGTTGACTAATACATGAAATGAATACTGAATAATTGATTTCTGTAGGTTCTGAATCCATTCTACATTTTCCAAATCTGTAGCGTTACTTTATGGGCGTTGGATAACTACTACATCTACGCCAGCTGCATTGTTTTCATCTCAACCGTTTCCATGGGGATTGAGTTATACGAAATCCGAAAGGTTTGTTTTCAACTTTAGAGATGGCCTAAGATTTTTTATTTTAATGCTTCTCCTTTTTCATCTCCATAGCAACGTGTAACACTGCGTGATATGGTGGATGCGGTTGAGTCGACCTTGACAGTCGTCCGACCCACAGGAGGTTTGCTTTAGATGAGTCGTCCTAATTCTGACCTCTGACCTCTTTGTGCCACAGAGCGGGATGAAGTGACCACCAGTCAGTTGGTGCCAGGGGACGTTTTCATCGTTCCCCCTCGCGGCTGCATGATGATGTGTGACGCTGCTCTGATCACCGGTAATGCCATCGTCAACGAGAGCATGCTCACTGGCGAGAGCGTGCCTGTCACGAAAACCCCTCTGGCCCCGAGCGAAGCTGAGGAGATGTACACGCCTGATGCGCTGAAACGGCACACGCTCTTCTCTGGCACTCAGGTCATTCAGACGAGGTTTTACGGTGGCGACGATGTTAAAGCAGTCGTTGTACGAACCGGCTTCTCCACCGCGAAGGGAGAGCTGGTCAGGGCCATCCTGTACCCGAAAGCCATTGGATTCAAGTTCTATCAAGATGCAATGAAATTCATCCTATTTTTGACTTGTATTGCCACTATTGGAATGACATACAGCATTGTCACTCTTGTTCGCTATGGGGTGAGTCTTCAAAACTCTTTGCACTCGCGGAATTGAAATTTTTGCATCCAAAGACGCCGGTGAGAGAAGTTGTCCTGCGTGCGCTGGATATCATCACGATTGTGGTGCCTCCTGCCCTGCCAGCAGCCATGACGGTTGGCACGGTGTACGCTCAGTCGCGACTGAAGAAGCAAGGCATCTTCTGCATCAGTCCCCCCAGAATCAACATCTGTGGCAAACTCAAGTGCATCTGTTTTGACAAGGTATACCCTTTGTATCAATAAGTGCGTCCTGAAACGCTTATACTTCAGACTGGAACCTTAACAGAGGAAGGATTAGACCTGTGGGGCATCGTACCGGTGAAGAACAGCGAGTACGTATCTTAAGAGTAGAGTGGCTTCATGCTCTTCACTCTCTATCTCTCTCTTTAGGTTCAATGCTCCGGAAACTGATCCAAAAAACATTCCACAAACGGATCACCTGCAGATCGGCATGGCAGTGTGTCACTCCCTCACATTGATTGATGGAGAAATCTCTGGAGACCCTCTGGATTTAATCATGTTCAATTCCATCAGCTGGGTAAAATCCTGCTTTATTTATTAGATGGTAAGCTAAATTGGGAATCTGTTCAGGTATTGAAGGAGCCGGGCAGTGACACAACCAAGTTTGACTCCCTCCTACCGACGATTGTTAAACCGATTGCTAAGGAGTCTTATTATCTCTCTGATCCAGATAAGGTGGGCGTTGTATAATTCTGTTTGCAATCTGACTTCTCTACTATAACCAAAGGGTGCCGCAGTTGATATCGGCATCGTTCGGCAGTTCACGTTTTCCTCTGCCCTCCAGCGAATGAGCGTCATAGTGCGGCCTTTGGGCGCTGACTACATGTCAATCTATTGCAAAGGTTCACCTGAAAAGGTCGCCTCTCTGTGTCGCAGAGATACTCGTACGTAGCCTTTGATTGTCTGTTGAGATTATTTGACTTAAAAATCTCCACTTTCAGTGCCGGAAGATTTTGCGGAACAGCTTCACAAATACACAATGAAAGGTTTCCGGGTGCTAGGTGTGGCTTATCGTGACCTTGACCCTAAACTGACCTGGCATCAGTCGCAGAGAATTGCACGGTATATCTCTGTCATTGAATTATCATTCCTGAAATTATATCTGTTTGTTATTCAGAGACCGAGTGGAGAACGATCTCTGTTTTGTTGGCCTCCTCATCATGGAAAACAGCCTCAAACCAGAGACACGCCCTGTTATACGACAACTCCACGAGGCTAGGATCCGAACCGTCATGGTCACAGGTGGGGCTGTCACTCACTCAAGATTCTGTTTATACTCATTGACTTCTCCAGGCGACAACCTCCTGACAGCTATCAGCGTTGCACGCCAGTGTTTGATGGTTGGACCCAAGGAAAGGGTCATACTGGTGAATGCGCACCCACCAGAAAATGGAACTCCTGCGAGGATTCACTGGGAATACGCAGATCCTGAGGCTGAAGAAACTGATCGCACAGAGAGCGATGTAGAAACCTTCAATGATTTCCATAATGTGAGTTTATGATGGTTATTGTATTTTTTTTGGTCTACCAATCATGTAGAATGCGATTTTATTTTTGGGGGATTTTATTTATGGTGATTTATAGGAGGACCTCTCGACTGATGCTGACGGTCAAGATTTGACCCCCAAAGATGACGTGAGTTTAGTGGGCTGTGTAGTAGTCACTGTTTGTGTGGTTTTTCTTTCGCTGTTGTATCCAATTCTCCTCTTGCACTTAGCTTCACATCAACAGAAAATTTGCTTCACTTAACAGGGATATTAGTTCCCCAAAAGTGAAGTTATTTTTTGTGGTACTAACACTTGCTATGCTTCATTAAAAAAAATTTTTTTTATCGCAATCAATTTTGACTCAATTAAAAATAAATCTGTTTTCCAGGGACATTCCGTGGTACACATGCAGGAGGAGAGTCCATACTACTTTGCCCTCAGCGGTCGATGCTTCTCTGTACTGCGTCATCATTTCCCAGAACTCATGTCAAAGGTGCGTCTCCCTTCCCTTACGCTCTCCTGTAAATCTTTCGTTTCCAGATTATCGTTCGCGGCACAATCTTTGCTCGCATGGGACCTGACCAAAAGAGTCAGTTAGTGGAGCATTTGCAAGAACTAGAGTTAGTTCTCTTAGCTCCTATTTTTAAGCTGTTGATTTCATTGGAATATTTTCCAGTTACTGCGTTGGAATGTGCGGTGATGGAGCCAACGACTGTGGCGCTTTGAAAACTGCTCACGCTGGAATTTCACTCTCGGAGGCTGAGGCGTCGGTCGCATCTCCTTTTACTTCAAAGACTCCCAACATCGAGTGTGTTCTTGCGGTGATCAGGTATGCTCACAGATCTGGTTTGTTAAGTTAAGTACATAATTATTTATTCAGAGAGGGCAGAGCTGCTCTTACAACCTCATTCGGAGTGTTCAAGTACATGGCGCTGTACAGTTTGATTCAGTTCATCTCTGTTCTCATTCTGTACACGGTAAGCTGGTTGATTATTGAATAAACAATTAAACAAATGACTGATTCAACAGATGGAGACCAACCTTGGAGATTGGATGTTCCTCTATATTGATTTAGTCATCACCACCACAATCGCTGTTCTCAGTAAGCTCCTCCCCCAAATCTCTCTCGTCCGCTCACTCACCTTCTAATTACACCACAGTGGGCCATACGGCTGCGTACCCTCATCTGGTTGCTAGGCGACCAGCTGGCAGTCTAGTTGGGCCTAGCAACCTCATCTCTATCATCACGCACATCATCATTGTCTGCACTATCCAGATCAGCTCTTTCGTCTACCTCACGTCGCAGCCATGGTGAGTTGAGGCGTAGCATCCGCCCTCCCCACACACCTCTGCTCCTCACAGGTACGAGGAAATCGACCGACAATCTTACCACGACAACAACGTTCAGACCATGGTCACCACCGTCATCTTTTACGTCTCCGCATTCCAGTACATCATGATGGCGTTCATTTTCTCTACGGGACCTCCATACCGTCTGCCTGTGTACACCAATGGTCCGTATTAGTTCAAAATTCAAATTCACATGTCCGACCTTCACAAAAACGTCCTCTCTTTCCAGTTCTGTTCACCATTGCGCTTGTTGTGTTGAGCTCCATGACTGCCTTCCTCATCATTTATCCTGTTGATTTTCTCGTCAACTTACTCCAGGTACCGGTTACACCTCATTAAATTTGGTCTTAATGATTTATCAATTTGTTTTGCAGCTTGTTTGGTTGCCTAACATGACATTCCGCTTCACCATCCTGGGCATCATTTTCATAAACTTTTTCCTCTCTCTCAGCTTAGAAGTAAGACTGCCCCCTCATGAATATTCGTTATTTATAATTGCCTTCCACAGAGCTTCATCATTCCTAGTGACGCTTTCCACTATCTTATTAATCGTTGTCGTCGGAAGTCACAACCCAAGAATAAGTACAAGGTCATTGACCGAGAGCTTGCTCACTCACCCAATTGGCCCCCAGTTGGAAACGTCACCCACGCTCATCCTACCCGCAACAACGTAACATCTTGAATGTGTCTCAATGTTCTATGCTGTGCATAAAACTGTGTACAGCTCTCAGTGTGTGGTTGTTTGTGCGAACTGCATTGTGTGACTCTATAGTTGTCTCAGATTTACATTTTGAGATGTGAACCATTTGACTGTGATCTCCTTTTTCCTTGGGGCTTCCAATATTTTTGGATTGTGCACTTTTTAAAATGTGTCATCTTTTTTTCTGTGGGATCTTTTTTCCACATTTTTTTTTCATTTTTGAATGCAAGCTTAATTTTCATGACAATCCTTTTATTGGTTTTCTTCATAATTTTGGGCATGACATATGAGTTGTTAATGAATTATTTTAATCATTTAGAATTTCTGGGCTGTTAGATGCATGTGATAATTAATGCCAATAAAGAATACTTGCAATTTAATTACATATGTTCAAATTTCGTTTTTCGTTCGTGTAGGTCTCGCTGTGAAATAATTAAATATAGGAGTACATGTATTCGTGGCTTTTATTATTGCTGAGATGCCAGCAGAATCCATCACTCACTAAGAGCTGCTATTTAATTAGGATTTTCCCATATTTAATGCAAACAATAGTGCATATAGTGGTCATGTACAGAGTCTAAATCCTCTTATGATACTCTGATTAAGAAGGAATCAGAGAATACCAGTCAAGTATATACATTACTTGTATACTAAATTAGTGTGTGATACTGAGGTAGTAGATACCGCAATATCGTAAAGCATAGTAGTCGGGGTTGGCTTGCCCATACATACATTCATACAACTACGTTAGAGTGAATTAAAGTAATTAATACCTTTCCACGGACGTAGGAGAACAAATTTTCATCTAGCGACTTCTGGGGTGTAACAACAATATCGCAGCACCACCAGTCCCACGCTTTTGTCCAGTTGGACCACGTGTCGCAAAACAAATCTCCCGCGAAATTCCGCTGCGTTGAGAGATTTTCGTCAAACGGTTCGCGTTCTTTCCGATTCCCAGCTGACATTCAACGACATTGACCTCACAGAAATCAGACATGTCGGCTGCAAATAATGGCACAACTATGCCGAAATCGGTCAAGTTCTTCTTCGGAGGAACTGCTGGGTGAGTTTATATAGATTACCTGCTACTTTTATGAGATTTTATTAATTTTTGAGACGACTGAGCAACAGTCCAGTTCCTCCCTCGATCACTGGTCACAGGATGAGGATTATCATTATGGATAGACGATAGGGACTAACACACTAAGGGGTAAATGTGGCGTTATGATCCGGTTATGAATAGGTATTTGCTTAGGGCGTTTTCTTTCTTTTTTCGGAAACTGGGAATTCCTAGTTCAATCAGCTATGCGAAATAATCTGCTTAGCGCAGGAAGTATATATTATATGATAATATATCTGAATATCAGCTCAAACTGGTTATAATCACAATAACAATTAACCCTTCTTGTGCTTTAATATCTTAGGCCCCGTATCCCTCTGTCTGCCACATTAATTTCAGAATTTGTAAAACTTCGGATGTTCAATCGTGAAAAAATCATATCTCAGCCATTTCTCAACATAAACTAATATTCTTTATACCAAATTGCATCTACAGATTCTGAATCTTCTGATGAACCCATAGCCAGAGCCAAAAAAAACCTAAGAGAAACTAAATGTTTTATTTGATAAAATATTTATTACAATAATTTTTCTTATGTGGAACATGATACAAAGTTTCTGCAGCTTACTTAAGGCTTCAAATACACGGTAAAATAAACGAAAAAGTTACCAAGTGAATGTTAGGAAACTTATGAACACTGAACATTACCATTAATAGCATTCAAGAGTATGATATCTTTTGAAACAGTCAGGGATGCATAAGGTGACTTTGCAATCAGCACACCAGTAACTAGAACTAGAAAGGTCTGCAGAAGCCATGGTCAACTGCAATGTGTAGTAAAACAGTGTATTACTACATGTAATCAATGTTTTATTCATGAAATAATATCTACATCAGGCTAAAATAGCAACGATTGCGCGCAATAGAATCTATTTGCAGACATTTAAACCCCCCGGCATTTAAACAGAAGTCGGCAGGTTCAAAACAAAGCTGAGGCTAAAAATAAAAAACCACATGGCTGAAACCGGAAGCCTAAAGTAGGTCACATCTCCGAGCATAGCCGACGATCGATATTTGTCACGGAAAGTAACGGAAAGTGCCGACTAACTTCGGGTATCTTTGCAATAGAATCTATTTGCAGACGTTTAAATCCTCTGACAATCTTAGCAGGTTCAAAACACAGCTGAGGCTAAAAATAAACGACCACGTGACTGGAAACGGAAGCCTAAAGTAGGTCACATCTCTGAGCATAGCCGACGTATCATCAGAAACGACTATTGTCGTGATTAGCAGTCATAAGAATCATAACGCATCGCGACAATAGTCGCAATTAGCACAAGAAGGGTTAATAATTGAATGTGAATTGTGTCAATTTACGAGTTCCAAGTCAATAACATATTGATATTCACTAATTCAGTGAATATCATGAAAAGGGCAAAGAACTGATCTTGCAATTTGATATCTCTTAATTTCATTTACTTCATATGGAGGTTATACATGTAACCCAATTTGTATAATCTGTTACCCAGGAAGTAGGATGTCAGTCTGTCAGCTATAATCAGACTGTGGCCAGAGGCCTGTCAAATTTATGTTTTGATGAAATAAACTCAGGATGCCCAGTTCGCCAGATTGCTACTAATATCCCCCATGTGCTAGTGTGTTATGATCGCAAATTGACGAGGTTGACTGCTCCATGTGGGAGGATGTGGGTCACTCATAAACGAAAAGCGTGTTGCTGTCTCCATATGATAATGGCATATGCATGCATGAGTGCAAGATCTTTATTACTAATGATTAAAATGATGGTTCTCTATGACTAAATGGCAAATAGATAACGGATCTTCATCAATTATTGATGAGTGATTTGATGTTTTCTCTTCTGCAGCATGGCAGCCACACTGTTTGTTCAGCCACTGGATCTGGTGAAGAACCGCATGCAGTTGAGTGGTGAGTTTGATGCAGCAACCATTTGAACTTTTTTGAACGATATTCCATTTATCAGGTATGGGAGGCGGCGTCAAGGAACACAAAACCAGTTTCCACGCACTGACTTCAATTCTCCGTAATGAGGGTATCACCGGTATCTACTCCGGGTGAGTCTCTCAAATGCCATAAAATCTCTTGACTGACTTCCCTCTGCTTTTAGCCTGTCAGCTGGTTTACTCAGACAAGCCACATACACTACAACTCGTCTTGGGGTGTACACAGTTCTCTTTGAGCACTTCTCAAAGTAAGGAACAATATTTATATTTCTGGCCTCATGACTTCCATCTTCAGAGATGGACAACCTCCCAATTTCGTCACGAAAGCCTGCATGGGAATGGCTGCTGGAGCGGTTGGCAGCTTCATTGGAACCCCAGCTGAGATCTCTCTCATTCGCATGACGTCAGACGGAAGGTGTGGACTTGTATGGCTCATGAGTTTTGGTGCACGATTTGCTCTCTCGCAGGTTACCCAAAGCTGAACAGAGGGGTTACACGAATGTTTTCAACGCATTGAGTCGAATCACAAAGGAGGAAGGTGTTCTCACATTGTGGAGGGTAATTGCACGATTTTATATATGAACAGCTAATTAATTATTTGTTTTAGGGATGTGGTCCTACCATCGTTAGAGCAATGGTTGTCAATGCAGCTCAACTCGCTTCCTATTCTCAAGCGAAACAATTCGTCCTCAAAACAGGTTCACAAATCTTCATCTATTTCATTCATCATTTTTTTTCGCTCTTCACCCAGGATATTTCGGTGACAATATTATGTGTCATTTTGTGGCTAGTATGATCTCCGGTCTGGTTACCACCGCTGCTTCTATGCCAGTTGACATTGCAAAAACCCGCGTTCAGAGCATGAAGGTCATCGATGGAAAGCCTGAGTACAAGGGCTCCATTGTGAGAGCTAATCTTGATATTGCGAGTAAAAAAAATAATGTACTATATCCTTTTACAGGATGTCTTGTCGAAGGTGATTCGTCAGGAGGGATTCTTCAGTCTGTGGAAGGGCTTCACTCCCTACTACGCTCGTCTTGGCCCCCACACTGTCCTCTGTTTCATTTTCTTGGAGCAAATGAACAAAGCGTACAATAAGTACGTGTTGAAAAATGAAAACGCATCAGGCGGTCTCTAGTTTATGCCTTGAACTCTTTTTAAGCTGATTTATTTGTCATAATTTTAGAAAATTTATAACAAATATTTCTTTTCTCACAGTGTGTAGGTTTTGGACATATTTTTCAATTTAGTTCTGAGAAGTGAAGAACGAGCTTCTAAAGCTAAATGTGCCGTAAATTTAATATTTATATTTGGTTCATAGTTTAACATCAACGTTTATTTTCCTGCATGACCTTCTCTGCACTGTTGTGAGTTCTCGCACTCTTTCAGGGATACATGGCCGACATTCTCTTTTTGCCATATTAGATGTATTTCCGGTTCTATGACAAGATATTACTTGAAAATTCAGGGTGCTTTATTAGAAATGCGGAAAAAAAGATCTCTAGTCTGAAATGAATAATTTTTCCAAGAAGGGTTCACTACGCCATATTTGGTTTTCCATAAAGGAATTTCATTCCTTTCTCTTTTTTTCGGGGTAATTCTGTGTTTTGAGGTTTTGTGTCAATTGTGAATGTCAAAAAGCAATGTTTTGTTGATAGAGAAATAAAATATCCCTCTACAAATTCCCTTCTTTTGTCATTTAGTTCTGAACTTTCACTTTCTGCTCTGTAAATAAATAAAATATTAATTTAGATGAGAAAACTCAGGTGAAATCACTAGGAATATAACCTCAATTTTATTGGCAGGAGTAGAAAAAATAATGCACAAAAATGAATTTCCTTTTAAGCAATTATCAAAAAATATACATTTAATCGAATTCTGCATTACAATAATTTGAACACTGTAGGGAATGCTGAAAGAAATGGTGGAATTTCAAGAAAAATATAAACTATCATCCAAATAAACAACAATATCAAGTTCTCTGCATAGAAAATGATCAACCCCCTGATGGTTTCAGATAAAAAAAATAGCACCCGATAAAAAAAAAAGTACTTCAATCACATATCACTAGATTTACAAAGAAAAATGGCACTAGATAATTGACACTATATATATAATCAGTAATACACATTACTATGATTCCATGATTAATAGTGAACTATAATCTTAAATGCTTTACATTTTCAAGAGCAGAAATACTAAGTAGCCAAATTAAGAACATAATTATTGAGAAACATTAATTTTGCCAAATGGCTTTTCCGTCAGATCCGAGCATAACGCGTCCCGAAGCGAGCAGCTCCAGAGCGTGAGGAAAGGCTTCGTGCTCCTTGGCCTTGACCCTCTCCGCCAGCGTGACCTCTGTGTCATTAGGCAGAACAGGAACTGACTCCTGGACCAGGATAGCTCCACCATCAACCTCCTCCTGAAAACGTAATTAAGAGCTAAAAAATCCAACAAAGACAAATGCTTACCACCACAAAATGCACTGAACACCCAGAGATACAGACTCTGGCCTCAAGAACCATTTGATGAGCGTTGGCTCCTTTGAAAGCAGGAAGCAAAGACGGGTGCACGTTCAACATGCGACCTGTCCACTTGCTGACGAACTTCCCTAAAATATGGAAGAATCAAGTTCCATGATGCTTTATCCAAATGTCATCTTTACCAGTGAGGATTCTCATAAATCCAGCCAAGCACACAATCTCAACATCTGCTGCCACTAAGGCGTCATGTAACGCTTCATCAAAGAGCGCTCGGCTGGCAAAATCCTTATGGTTGATGACCTGCGTGAGATATTATGATTCTACCCTGAATGGTACAAGCCTCCTCACTCACCATGGTCTGGATTCCAGCCGCTTCTGCTCGCTTCAACCCAAGTGCGTCAGATTTGTTAGAGATAACCAGAGAGATGACAGCTGCACTGTCTTTTCCGGGGTTTGTCGTGTGATCAATGAGGGCTTGTAGGTTGGTTCCTGAGCCAGAAATGAGCACTCCAACTTTCTTTTTTGGTTTGTGCGGCACTCCATTCACCCTGAGACGTTTCACGGCGTCACTCAAGTCTTCTTCCTCAGCGCAGGGAGCTCTGTGCTTACGGTGATGGTCAACATCAAAAGCTTCCTTCAAATGGTTCACCACAACTGCGTCTTGAAATTTAGAAAAACTTGCAATGATCAATTAGTAAAAACTTCTAGACATACCTCTCTGACGGGAGGTGAGTTCCCCCACAACAACAGCCGTCTCTCCCGCTTTCTCCAGTTGATCGATGACTTTCTCTTTGTCGTCCTTTGCGGTAACCAAAACTAGGCCAAGACCACAGTTGAACGTCCGGGCCATTTCGTGAACATCCACATTTCCCTGCAGCACAATTCAATGATAACACATAAGTGCAACGGTCGCCTAAACCTTAGAAGCAATCCAGGTGTACACCGGCGGCATCGGCCACTTCAAAGCATCCATTTTAGCCGTCAGATGATCAGGAAGCACCCTGCACACGTTGCCTGGTAGGCCGCCTCCTGTGATGTGAGCAATGGCTTTGATCTTTCCTAGCCACAAAACTGGCATCAGGGATGACGTGTATATACGGGTGGGGGTGAGCAGAGCTTCTCCTGATTGGAGGACAAAACTTTGTGAATAACCAAAAAATCTAAATCTTCAGATAGATATATAATACCAAGTTTTTTGGTTCCATCAAAAGGACAGGTCATGTCATATGTGAAACCACAACAGTCTACCAAACGCCGCACCAAGCTGAATCCGTTGCTATGCAGACCACTAGATGGTAAGCCAATGAGGATATCGCCAGCAGCCATTTCGCTCGTTCTAGGCAGGTACTGACTGCGTTCGACAGCCCCAACGGCGAAACCCGCCAGGTCGTAATCTCCTGGTGAGTACATGCCGGGCATTTCAGCAGTTTCACCACCTGAAAACGCATAAAAACAATCACTTAACCGTTATAGATCTTTCCCTGGCAAAAAATTTAAAACCATCAACTTTCTCCGGGACGCCATTTTCGATGTGAAAAAAAATTCTATACATGGACGAACATACCTAGCAGAGCAGCCCCAGCCAACTTGCATCCTTGAGCGACACCTTCAATGACCTTAGCTGCCACGCCCACGTCCAGTTTACCACAAGCAAAGTAATCGAGGAAAAAAAGTGGCTCTGCTCCCTGGCACAGGATGTCATTGACACACATCGCCACAAGATCAATGCCAACGGTGTTATGTAATCCACACATTTGGGCAACCTACGCAGATTGAAAAAGATATACAATTCAACTTCTATTGTTGCCTGCATCTCCTGACCTTCAGTTTTGTCCCAACGCCGTCAGTTCCAGACACAAGCAATGGATCTCGATACCCGGCTGCCTTCAGATCAAAGATTCCACCAAATCCACCCAATTCAGCTTTGCATCCTGGTCTGGAAGTAGCTGCTGCCACCGGTTTAATCCGGTCGACTAAACTCTCTCCAGCGTCAATGTCTACTCCAGCTGAACTGTAGCTCAATTTCCCAAATCTGACATCACATTAAAATAATTAACTCAAATTAAATAACGTTGCATTTTAACGTACAGAGGAATTGCCTGGTGAGCGATATCAGAACGGAATTTTTTTCCTTCAAATTTGACAGCCTGTGCTCCCAGTTGAGCCAATTTAGCAGCCACAGCCAAGTTGTTACCGACGGCAACAGTTGCTAAGACACGTCCTCCATTAGCCAGAATGCAATTGTCACTGCCAAGTTTTGTACCAGCATGGAACACCAACTTATCCTTATCATTGACAAAATCAGAGAACCCTGAAGATCAATAAAGATTGAATCAATAAACTAATGCTGCTCAGATTGCCAACCGCTAATTGGCATTCCTTTCTTATAGGAATTTGGGTAGCCATCACTGATGCACACAACCGCCACACAACTGCGATCTGCATGCAGCTCCATCTTAGCTGCAGCTAAAGTTCCCTTTACGCAGTGCCACAAAAGGTCATAAAGATCAGATTTGAGCAGAGGAAGCAGCACCTGAATGGAGATGAATTTCAATCACGTATGGATCCATGAATTATTTGCTCACTTGAGTCTCAGGATCACCAAAGCGACAGTTGAACTCCAAAACCTTAGGCCCCTCCTTAGTTAACATCAATCCAGCGTACAGCACACCTAATAAAACAACTCTATCTCATTCATCAACCGTACTGAAGTTTGCACCCACCAACATACGGTTTGCCTTCTTCTCTCATTCCATCAATGGCTTTCTGCAGAATCCCCTTCTGAATTTCCTTCAATTGTTCACTTGTCACCTGAAATGATCAAATCTCACTGCATCCAATTCAGTCTCTTTGCAATCTCACGAGAGGGCATGGCGCGTACGCCCCCATTCCCCCGGTGTTGGGGCCGTGATCTCCCTCCTCCAGTCTTTTGTGATCTTGAACAGGAGGCAAACACACAACACTTTTCCCGTCACTCAATCCTAGAACCTGCAACCACAGAACTGCACTTTTTTTAAATGCAAATTAAATTCCTTACGGATATTTCCGGCCCCTCCAAGCGCTCCTCAACAAGAACGGTCTGCCCTGCTTTCCCAAAGAGTTTGTCCTTTAAAGATGACGATTAAACAAGGATATTTTTGGTTAGTCATCAATTACCTCTAAAATGCTGCTAACAGCTTTGCAAGCCTCTTGTTTACTCTCTGCAACAATGACTCCTTTACCAGCTGCCAACCCACTTGCCTTGACAACCAGGGCAGGGAAATCCGCACTGAGGAGGAATATTAAAAATAATTTATATGACACGTAGATCGAAAACTGCAGGACAATACCTGTTAATGAAGTTTTGAGCTTCATCCAAACTAGAAAAATGCTTCCCTCTGGCGGTCGCTATGCCATACTTCTCCATGAAATCTTTTGCAAACGCTTTGCTCGATTCAATTTCTGCGGCTTTGGCAGATGGTCCAAAACATGGCACACCTGTTAGGGGAAGAGAAATATTGACAACTTTTATAACGCAAGACAGAAATTATCCCAAACCAGCAGCATTTAAATGGTCAGAAATGCCATCAGCCAAAGGGTCCTCAGGTCCAACCACCACTAATGCAATTTCCTGTTCTTTGCACCATGCAGCAACAGCAGAGTGGCTCTTCAGGTCCAGCACTGATGGAAAAAAAAAATGATGCACACAATGCTTGATTCATTGAACTGACCAGTGTTGGAGATCTTGGCACTGGGGTCAGAAGAGTGCGTGCCTACGTTTCCTGGACTCACATACACATGGGAGATGCGTTTGGACGCAGACAGACACCAGGAAAGCGCGTGTTCTCGCCCCCCTCCTCCAATCACCAGCACTCTGTCTCCGGTCTTCTCCATTTTCCTGTGGATATAAAATTTAAATTGTCTTTATTCAGCATTTCCACTAATATTAAAGAGAAAATTTTTATTGCAACAAAGTACCAATGCCATGAAATTTCCATATCTATTGACCCTTAAATTGCTAAGATAGCATGCAAACATACAGTGCTACAAATAATTATGCAAATTCAATTTAAAGCAATTTATATAGTTTTTTATATAACTTTTATTTGTATATTATTATAGTAATTGATTTTAAATCATCATTCAATTAAAGGTCTAGTTGGAAGGCTAAATATTTTAAATTTAAATTAATTCAACAATTAATCAAGTTGACTCCATCATAATTCATCATCATTATAGTCCATGCAGTAAAGAGATAATACAGTACAGTTATGAACTTTGCATTTTGGTAACACAAAATGGATATTTAGATAGCTTGGAACTGGGATGATCGACAAGAGTTAACCTTTTCCCGCAATTGACGGCAGTGCATACCAAGCAAGATCTGTTGATCATGAGTGACACCACACGTTAAAAATGTCACATGTTGCTCCAATGAGGATTATAATGGATAAAGTTCCGTATTATCGCTCGTTGAATTCCGATTCCTACTGACAGGATTTGTGAAACTTGAGAAAATATTTAATTCAACGCCAACAGAGAGATATAACATTTCTTATTTCTAAATTTACTTTTCTAATCAATCATATGAAATTGAAGCGAATTATATCCAAAGAAATTGTTTCAAGTGGACCGTCCCCCTTACCAGCTGATCGGAGAACGAGAGTAAAGGGAAACCATTTGAATGAATTTAGAACAGCATCCGAATTTATTTTTCTTTGTGTGGAATCTCCGGTTCTATGAAATGGACGAAGGCATGTGTATTCCATATAAAAAAGTGTATTTTCAATAATAGCATCATTCAATGAAATTCATACCATCAAATGACATTTACAATTGATAACAAATATTTCGATTATACATTTCTCCGACACCACTTTTGGCACCCTCAGCAGTCGGAATTCCTCTATGACGTCATTACAGCGACTTTTGTTGTTGTTTCGAAGTGGGAGGAAAGTCGTATTTCGTCGTCTCCCACTCAGAAAGTTCGACTGGGTCATTAAGCTAAACGCACGTGATCGTTGATGCTGTCCGATAAATTGATAAGAGGTTTTTCACGTGGATTATGCTAAAAGTGCATCACAAGACTGTGATTATGGGTCTTCTTTGAACAGTTCACTAACTTTGAAAAGTGTAATGCTCGATTCAGAAACGTTGTCAATTTGAGAATTGGACACTTGACAGGTCGAATCAGCCACTGTTTCCTCTCTTGAGTGCGATTGCTAATTGGCATCAATATGACTTCCCAAGAACCTACCAAGGACAACCAAACACGTGAGTTTTAATTGCTTTAAGGTGTTTATTAATTATAGTTTTAATTTCAATGTAATTATTTTAATTTATTTTATTCTAAGTCCTCCAGGTCTTCATTAAATTCAAGAGACATGCATAATATTAGCGTTAAAATTATATTTGAATGGTATTTATCGATTTTTGATTATCGAGTACATTAAAATTAATGTGCAGGTTATGTCAGTTATTATACTGATTATTTCTATTACCGGTATGTACATATATTATATTATTGAATTGAATTGGATTGAATTGAATCATTAAAATATTTATAAAGACGTAAATGCAGAAAAGAAAGCTCCTGATCTAGGTACCTAATGATGGATTTTACTGTCTTATCAGCCTTGGATTCTATCAATTAATCTATCCTCATTCTTAGTATAGTTTTTATTGGAATTGAAAGATCAATATACCAGTACAATCATGTACACATCCATAATTCTACTAGTTTATTCTGTTATATAACTTATATGTAACAATTCACAAGTTATAATTTTATTAAGTATTACTCATGAATGATAGATGCTACTTGCTAAAATCCGTCAATCGTGGACAAGGTAGCTTAGAGTGGGCCTCAATCGTTCATGTAGTTTGAAAAGAAACTGTAGATGTATTGCTATTCACTTAGGAGAAATCTGGTTGAGAAACATAACTCATGTGCATTGTTACAGTTATTGCATAATTATGTCTGTTTAAAACTCTAAATGGACCTTACGTTAGCCTAAAAGTACCCAGTGGTTACAAAATCAATTCAGTCAATTTGAAAATATTGACCTTAGACATTTTGCGGCAGATGAGTTAATGGTTAAAAGCAATATGGTCAATGTGTATATTTGTCAATCAATGCATTTGACTTTCAAGGAGTATCAAGCAAATTGATTTGTGAGACTGTTTCCAACATGAACTCTGGTGAGTTGTGACCTATATGTACATGTACTGGTACTGCGATAGTATGATATACATGTATATTTGTTGCATCAGTTCTTCAACTTCTTTTCGTGTCTTATAATTAGCGTGCCTCCCATAAAACAACGGATCATTTTTTCCCACATTTCCCCGTGCAAGGAGCACTGTCAAGAGTCCATATCCCAGCGTGTCTCCCATAAAACAACGGAATCATTTTTTCCCACTTTTCCCCATGCAAGGAGCACTGTCAAGAGTCCATATCCCGGTATCATGATTCATGTGTGGGATCGATTTGCATTTCTCTGTCATTTCTCTATCTATATTGTATTCTCTGAAAGCATTTTAATCTACATCAAGTATATACTTCCTATGCTGGTTACAATACTGTGTAAGAATGTTTTCCGGTCAGAATATGATTTTGTCTTAGAACCTAGAAGCAATGAGAACTTGAGAAGTGCTTTCTTTTCCCCATCCCTCAAGGGCGGATCATTCCAAGTGCTCTGATTTGCGATCCCCACTCCTCAGGGAGTTCTCCCTTTTTGTAAAGAGAATAGACGCCATCCCTTTTATGACGTCATGTCAAACCGAGGGAATCATCTTTGATTTTTCGCGAATGGCGCAAATTTGCCTGCATGCATACTCGTCGACTGTTTACAGTTAGTAGTATCTAACGGTTGTTGCTCTAATTACCAAAGTGATAACTTGATATTCGTTTCACCAGGGTGACATGTACAGCCACGAACCCACACCCAAATACTTGGAAATCGTGTTCACTTCCTTGTTTTCCTGTTTCTCCCCTCCCCCTCCCCCCTCCATGCAGCCGAAATCTGGAAATGCTCAAAGTTGATACCGTATTTTTTTTTCGGCCATTTTTAGGGAGAGAAATGTTGGTGCAAACACACTCCGCATAATTAGGTTATTTCTGGGGAAAAATAATCGATTGCTTATGCAGGGAAATTTGCTTCTAAACGAAGCTTTTAAGTATGCTATATATAGACCTAGTACATAATTTTGTACATTGTACACAATATGTTCATTTATGGCCTCTGTTTCGATAACATATGAGTGCGTTGGCACAAAAATGCGTAACTTGTCCTTGTGCGTATAAATGTGCGTGATGTGTGCGTGACGATTCCTTTTCAATACTCGTGCATGGCTGTATTGCCAATTGTTGCATACTGATTATTACCGTATATGCGTTAACTTTTAGATTGTGTTTCAAGTGATTGATTTGGGAGTCATGTGTTACGTGGCCTTTGAATTGGCTGCTGATAAAGGAATTGATTAAACAGGTTTTTATGACTCATTTATCAGTTCGGGAAAGCGATCTCTCTCATAGCTGCTTCCAAGTTTTAATATTATTTTATCCTGCGTTTTAGAAGTCAGGCGCACCATGGGTATTCGTGTTGATGGCTTTGATTCGTGAGCTGTTTTAATATATATTTTTCTTTACATTCGCAGGAAACGCCATGTCGGATGATCCGGAGAATATGCAGCCAGAGAAACCGGAGGTGGATTTAGTGCAGATTTTACAGAAACAAAATTTCACGAACGCTGATTGTTGTGAAGATGAGAATCATCATGGCGGGGATGAGGGAGAGGAGGCTGATGAAACTGAGCCCGAGGAAGACGAAAATCCTCTTCATCCCGCTTACAGCATCTCAGATTTGGTCGACGGTTTGGATTCTAACGAAGAAGTGGACAACCAAGAAAGTCCGGCTCCAGAGAGAGGTCAAGATGAACCACAAGAAGCAAACGACACGGGTCAGCCGCATTGTGAAGAAGATAAAGAAGAAGAAAAAGAAAAAGGAGAAGAAAGGGAATTAATAGCGAAATGCTTCGAGAACAGTGACGAAGTTACCGTGGACAATGATTTGTACGACTCAACGGATTCCAACGAGAATCTCAGCAAGGAGCCCAAAGCCAAGTTGGTTTCGGACATCAGTGGTCGCTTCCATGTCGTCGGCACAGAGTACAGCGACCAGAAAGAGCACTTGGTCCGGCAGCAGACGCCGTCTCCGCCGCCCGCGATTTCACTGGAAACGCGACGTCAGAAATCGCTGACTCTGCGTCGAGGCACTCTGGGTCCGAGCGAGGAACACATTTACGACGATGTTCACATCAGAGGTGAGCTCACTTCGGAGGCTGTTGTATTCGTTGAAGGGACCATTGCACAAATATTGAATCATAAAATGCCGAATGTTGACGCTGCCCTGGGTATGCCCGGCAATCCATTCGCCGGTGAGTTCTCGCCATGATGTCTACGGGAATTTTATGAAGTTTTAATTCTGTTTTTTTTTTTTTTTTTTCCCCTTCTTAATTGTATGTGCAGATGACGGAGTTTTTGTTAACGTCGATTTGGACGACGGTAATTTAATAAGTTTAATTAAGTTCCATTTAGTTAAAACTGTTGATCTTGAAGTTCAACTCAAATTGCTGAAATTGACAAGTGCTAGACTTTATCAGTCATTATTTGCATAAATAATAATAATTACAATTATTCCCATCGCATTGCCAATTACGCGGTGTACAATTGCTTGCTGTCAATTAGAGCGATGGAGAGAGGATGTTTGGTGCCGCGATCAGGATGGAAGCTGATTATTTTGCCTTGTTCAGCCTGCCAACCGCTGTTGCTAGGGGCAACCCTCTCGCCTTCGACCTCTGGGCAAATTGGTTTTCATTGTTAAGTTATGTCGTGTTGATATTCCGCTTGCACATGCGACATCGTGTTTAACGTATGAATTTGGAGAAACGTTATAAGAATTATAAACAAACATAGCAATCGACTCCCATGACTAGATTAGAGTACTACTCTTTGGTACATCTAGAATTATAGAATACAAATGCATGTTGGATGGTTAAATGACTTACATGTATTTTGATTCTGTACTTTGTTGGCGTGTTCTTCACTCTTTAATTTACCTACATAAGGCTATACGTATGTGTCCTGGGGTAGTAGCCTTGATTTGTACTCGCTGGAGTCGTTGCGTAATTTGATTATGTAATAGTTTGTATTCGATAACAGATTTGCAATTTACATGCCTGGTTAGGGCACAGTTTAAAAAGAAGCCTTATCTCTGGGTTCGGTAATGGATTTGTTGTATTGCGTCATCATGCCTCTGTGCTATGTGGGTTCATGATGCTAGCTGACATACTACAGCCAGACGCTATGGATTCAATGTGCATAGTGCCATAGTCAATCAGTAATCGAACTCACTAATCAATTACATAGTAATCATTTCACAGAAATTCGCGAATGAATAATCACACAGCGAGTAGGCAATGTCTGTTGCTTCAACTGCTCTGAACTCCATGAATAATTCGGATTCATTATACATGCGAGATATGAGCTCCACCTGGGAGTGAATCTGCGCTATGATACCACGCGTGGTTGCGTGTTTTATGCCATGTCGCGTGTTGCGCGTGCGTTGTTCGCTGCAGCTGTCGCCACATTCATAGAACAACGATCATGGCGATCACGTGACCTGGTCGTATGGCTCTGCTGCAGTCCATCCTCCGAAGGGGTTCCTTCGTCTGCACCCTCCTTCCAGGTACCTCGGCGTCACCATGACCACGTGCTCTCGTTGGAAGTTCTCTTTGCGGAGGAGGCGCTCGATCGCTGCGGCCTGCGGAGCTAGATGCTGCAGTGTTGTGCGCGCGATTACTGGTGTTAAATGATTAGATTGTGAATTGTAAGAATTGTATCGCGGGGAGCTGTATTCTTGGATTTTATTTTTATTCGAGATAATTTTAAACTGAAATCAGTTATCCATGACATTCGAGTTGCGTGTTCACGTCACTCAATATATCTTTTCCCTCACTTGACATGGCATCGATATTGATCAATATTTCCATCGGATTGAACCGCTGCAAGAATATTCTCCATAAATTCTTAGCATAATTTATAATTTTTTTTACTTAGGTCAGGTAATTATAATATCGCAGTGGGAGCGGTTTGTTAATTTATCAATTTTATTGTTAATGTTATTATAGTTTGCTTTTATACATTGAATCTTTGTCCATTTATATATTATTTTATGATAATTAATTAGTTGCAGTTAATTCACTTTGTTATCCTTATCACTGCAATGCACGCGAATAGACTTATTTCACATAACATTTATATGCATTTCACAGCTGAAAGTTTGCGTTCAGATCAAGATATCTACGAGAATGTTGGCCGATCTCTGAGCCGTAGCCAGACGGGTGAAGAATCTGACGGCTGGGGATCTTCTGAGTTTGAATCTTACGAAGACACGGAAGATGGCTCCCAAGGGAAGCGAAAGGGAAAATTGGCAGAGAATGAAGTGGAAGAAGAGGACGAGGCGTCCCCTGCTCCTGTGCAACCCCCAAAGCACAAGGAACCTCAGAGCGCAGACGACAGGCGTTCTGCCCCCACGACCCCCGTGAGTAGTCGCCCTATACAGGAGATGCCCTTGTGTAATGCTTCCTTCTTTAGTTAACTCCCAGTGCTATGCTGGACAAACTGGCCGCTCGGCTTCCTCGCTTTACACGTGCAGAGGAAGATGACGAAGAGGACTCGCTGGTCATGTCCCTTGACATTGACCTAGATAAGCACCCTCCTGCTGAGCTGCCCCCAACGCCTCCGGATCTGGATATGCTAAGCGTGAGTGTTTACTAGCATTTCTCATGATTGAGTGTCTGTTTCGTTATTCACAGCTGAAACGAAGATTCATCGTTGCCACAATCGTTGACAGTGAGCGATCATACACTTCTTCACTTAGAAGTCTGGTTGAGGTCAGTTTCACTTTTATTTCTTTCCTGTTGATAGTCATAGTTTCACTTTTATTCATCATGATTTTTAATGTTCTGTTTTTTATTTATAGGACTATGAGATGCCTCTTCTGCAGTCTTCACCTCAGATCTTGCCACCGAAAGCCGTCAGAACCATTTTCCATAAAGTGCGGGAAATTCTGCAATGTCATCACATGTTCCACATTGAATTGGCCGAAACCATCCGACTGTGGGATACCCAGCAGCGCATTGGAAACATATTCACCGCATCGGTGAGTGTTTCTCAATTTTAGTTACATTTGGTCAACTGCCGTTCATCTGGAATAATATTCAAAGTGTGAAACATGATCTGAACATGAAGCACTTTTCATAATTGCTGTCATGATATAGAATTTAATTCTGTGCATACAATGATACCTCTGCTGACATTTTTCATCATGCTTATCAGCCTCATCTGAATATTCTGAGTATTGCAAAAAGTCAGGAAACTTTCTTGTGAAGATTCCTGGACTATGAATCATGTTACTTTCTGAAATTTGGATACTTTCAATGTATCATATTAATATTATTCTTCTTTCAGTTCTCAAAAGTGATTGTTTTTGAAGCGTACAGCTCATTTGTCAACAACTTCTCCAAAGCAATGGACACCGCAAAGAAACATGCTCGTAGTAAACAAGCCTTTGCTGACTTCCTCAAGGTATTCAAGCACCTCCGCATTAGATAATAATATCACATGATGTCTCACAGCAAAAGATCTTGCAAGCCAGTCACAAGTTATCTCTGTTTGGCCTAATGGTGAAGCCAGTGCAACGCTTCCCGCAATTCATCATGCTTCTCCAAGATCTCCTTAAACACACTCCACGCGAACATGACGACCGCTTAGCCCTGCAGATGGCACTCACAGAACTGGAAAGCATGACTCACCGCTTGAACGAGACCAAACGGGAGAGCGAGAGTCGCCATGACGTCATGCGAATTGTGCGCAGTCTGGCAGGGCGGTCGTCTGCTCTGAAGTCCAGCCACCAACGCTGCTTGATTCGCCAGGATGACTGTGTGGCTATGGTGAGTGGCTTGCTCTGAAGTTGCCCCGTGTACTGATTGAGTACTCCAGGATCAGGTCAACGGCGAAACCAAGAAGAAACCACGACGCCTCTTTCTCTTCAACGACATCCTGCTCTGCACCTCTGTTCTTCTTAAGTATGTGTTTTATTGTATTTTCTGTTGGTTCTATGTTTCGGTATGGCTGTGCAGAGAAGGCGAGAGTGGCATAGTGGAGAAGTACAGGTACAAGTGGAGCGTCCCTATATCTGAGGTGGAAGTGGTGCAGTCGTCTGTCTCCTCGCCTTACAGAGTGCATATAGGTCACGGCAAAACCACAGTGCATGCAAATAAACAAGGTACTATGCTGGATCTATGATTGGAAATTGGAAATTTGTAAATATTCTGATGAAATTTTTCAGCGTTGGACAGAGGAGGAGAGCATGATGAGCAGCATCCATACCAGAAGGAGTTGGATGACATGCTGCACGACCTTCCTGTCCTGGAGCACATCAGCCAACTGGTCAGCCAACTGAGGCTTAGTTATGAGGTTTGTCTGTCTCTACTTTGCATCCACCTCATTTTCTCTGTGGTTTTAGGGATTGAATTCTGAGCTGATTCTCTCCATGACCAAGAGTCTCCAGTTGATGATTCAGCAGAAATCTGACGTTGATCGCTGCATCATTCGTCTCTCCATCCCAGCAAAGTATGTCCCTTTCAATCGGATTATTCATTGCGTAAAAATATTAATTCTGCCCATTGGGTTTATTGACTGAGCTACCTATTACCTGTGAAACTGTCGCGTGAAACATGCAAATAAAAGTGTTGTTCTCAGAAAGCGTACGCCATCACTCAGGCTGAAGGACGACCTTGATTCAAACGGAGTTAGTACAGGCAAAAAGAGAAATTCTTTTTCACTCCGGAAGTAAGCCAGTCCATGTGTACACTCTCTCCTCTCTTGTTGCTTTTTCTATCTCATTGCATTCATACAATTTTAACCCAGGGTTGCTATCGTCTGCATGCTGCTGGGAAATTCCTCCCTTTTGACGGGTAAACAAATCCAAAAAAATGTTCCTCCTATTGGTTTTGAGACTTTCTTTCTTGAATTATATCTCTTTATTTTGTATTTTTTTCTTTCTTCTTCTCGTGTCATCAGTAATTTTTCTATGGAATTCGTATTTTGATACAGAATTTTTATTATTTTCTGTTTCTTAATATTATTTAAGGATTTCAATTTGATTTTAATTAATTTTGTTTCTTACAACTGCATGTTAATGCTGTGCATTTTATAATATCCTTAATCCACATATTCTTGTGGGCACAATTTTATGCTTGTGACATAATGAAGTAATATTTCGCACCGAATGCCTAATGAAAAATGCGCGTTATAACAAGCACAGAACAGCAGCACCTAATCACCTCCGAAAAAACACAAACAAAAAACAGAAAATTACATCATTTATTTTTCAGCCTGTATATGATCAGTATAATATGTATCACTGTCTACAGTAGCATTTTGAACATTCCACACTCATTCTATTCAATCTATGTATATTTTTTTCTCAACAGGGGAACAAGTCGTGTAATGCACACGTTTCAAGTGGATGCACCTGGAATCAAACAGGATTGGCTCCTTGAGTTACATAACACAAAACTGGGACTAGGTAAATATGCTCATTAACCTGTGCTGATACATATATTCGGGCTTTCTTTCAACTCATCTACATCAAATATCCTATCCTATTTCAGACCCCGGCAATCACCCCGGTTGGTCGATCCCTGAGAATCAGCGTGCTTTTGCGGCTAAACTCCCCTTGTTTGTGAAGCCATTGCCTCTGGATGTGACAAAGCATGACACCAAGGTATTGACCCATATAAAATTAAAATCATTAGTCAGTAAATTTATGCAAATTGATAATTGTATTATAGGACTGGAAGCCATTGCCGGTAAGAGAGTTTTTATGGGGAGGAAACTTTTGCATGCATTCGGCGAATCACATTGTATAATATTATTATGAGGTGTAATGTTTTCTCTGTTTCACTTTGCATAAATTCATTGGAATCTGAAATTCTCACTGATTGTTGCATGCATGGAAATCACTTCCCAATCGGGATGAAGTCAACCACATCTCTTCCCTTAGGTGCAGTGTGCCATCCCTGTCGTACTCCCCTCCCCAGAATTCCTGGGCGTCGGCACCCAGCACCTGTGGGTCTGCAGCAGCAGTGGCGCCACCGAGGAGAGCGCTGGAGGCAGTCGCATCACCCTCGTCTCCCTGCACACAAATCAGCCGCACGTCCTGGAAGTGTTCCCTCTGGATGATGCAGTGGTCACGTGCGCTGCCCTGGTGCCTGGTTACAGCAGAGGTGAGAGGGCGATGACCTTCTCAGAGGACACGGTCTGGATGGGAACAGACAACTGCCGGTGAGTGCTGCGTTTGGGATTCATCGGTTGTGATGTTTGTGTTCAAAGGATTGTTGTGCATTATGTGGTTGATGATCAGCGTGAGAAAGCGATCCTCAGCGTCGATACTTCGGCCAAAGTCCACTGCTTGAGCTTCTTGGACAATCGTTTGTACGCTGGACTGGAAGGTGGAGCGCTGGTTATTTACTCCAGAGACATTGGTTGGAATATTGTGTTTTTGTCATATTTGGATTTAAGTTTTGTTGTTGCACAGACGGAGTATGGCAGCTGCGACAGCCACAAGTCCTGCAGCTGGACAGCCATCCAGTGACCTGTTTACTGGGTTTAAATCATGAAATGTGGGTTGGGTGTGGAGATAGCGTTCATGTGGTGAACGTCCTCACCGTCTACAAGAACGGAGGCATGAAGCTGGAGATTCAGCGAGTGAGTGGTGACTCCACGCTTGTGCTCAGTTTTTGAGTTATGTGGTTTTTTTTCCAAGTCTCGGCAAGTAGTTTCCATGATCCAAGGAGAGGACTGTGTGCAATGCATGGTGAAGGCAGCTGCAGGAGTCGTAGTGTCCTTTAAGGACAGAGCAACACTCCGACTCTTCCATCAGGAGTCATGGCAGCACCTGCAGGACATTAGCATAGCGTCTGCTGTGGCCAATGTTCTACAAGGTTCTTTCTGTCTTCTTATTTTATGCTTTGTGTTGAAACGTCTCTTTTTTTTCTTTTTTCTTGCAGAGCATGAGGGATGGTCTGAGCAGTGCCCAGTGCACGTGACGTGTCTGCTGTCCAGTAAAGGCCAGTTGTGGATCGGCACCAGTATCGGTTGTGTGCTCACACTCCCGCTGCCTCGCTTGGAGGGCGTCCCCCAAATCAAGGGTCGACCCAGCGTCGCATTCCATTCGCACACGGGACCTGTGACCTTTCTCAGTGCCGTTCAGTGCGGAGCCTCACAGCTCCTCAAGACTGAGTCATGCACCCCGAGTGAGTGCAGTGCTGACAGCATTGCCCCAGAACCAGGCTCCACACGCAGCAGCCTGCAGTTGGATGGAGTGACAGACACAGAGACTGACACAGAAGACCTCAACCAGCGCTTCACCCTCTCAGACGATTTCAGCGCCTTCGTTGGCAGCAACCCTCTCATGGAAATGCAGAGGCACCGGTGGACTTCGACCCCTGACCTACGTGACATCACTGCCGAGCCTGATGACGTGCTGGCGCTCTACGGCAGCCTCTTGCAGGAGGAGGGAGAGGATTTTGAGCGAGCCCTGATGGGCTCTGAGCAGCACCGCCACAGCAGAGCACGCTTATCTGCTGTCAGCAGCCGCGTGAACAAATTCTCAGAAGCTGTTATGCGGATGGGACGAGCGGGCAGTGCACAACAGCTGAACCCGTCTCCTCGTTTCGCTACGCTTCCCGTTCTGCGTGAAACGGCTGAGCAGAAGAATCTTTCGGCTGCTTCTTCGTCTGAGACGAGCAGCAATGAGGCGTTTAGTACGCCACCTGGCACTGCAGCTGGCACTCCGTCACTGCGTGTGCACAAGACTGTGGTGCCTGCTTACCCCACCATGGTCATGTCATACCACGCCAACGCCAAGCGTGCGATTGTGGTGGTCAGTGGGGGTCAGGGCCATATCAATTGGAATCAACCGCAAGCAGCTGACTTGCGCTATGAGGACGTTTGTTTACTGCTCTGGCAGTGTAGGCTATGAGACTGTTTCTGAGGCTTATTTCAAAGCATTCGGGTAATTTTCATCAATGTTTTATGGCTTACAATGTCAATATTATGAAGTTTGAGTTTTTCTGGGTTTTTTTTTTCTGTTTACTCATTCATTTATTTATAGTATTATATGTTGGGTTTTTTTTGTGATGCAATCTTATTTTATTATTATTAGCTTAGGATGAACCTTGAAAATTCCTTCTACACTTTCTATTTGTTCTCATAATTTTATTGTTATCTGGTTTAAATTTTAGGCTTCACATTTCTGCACTTGAAGCATGTCCATTCCAATGTTATTGTTGTTGTTTTTTTCCTTGTGTTAAATATTAAATAATTTGAATTAGATAATCAACGGACTGAATAACCCTGCCTTTAAAATTATAATATTCCTGTTCCATTGGTTGCCATTTTTTAACATTTCTTGAAAATGTTTTGTTGAATTATTAATCATGGATTTCAACTTGGGAGCGTTGGTCAAACCCATCAATCAATCAACTGGTTCATTTCAATAATTAACAGCATTTGCCATCTCCTGCCGCCATCCCTTTCACGTGATTGCATAACCCTATTACATAATCAACACCTTTTTTGCTTCATTGTGTCACAAGTTCTAGTCCATTGTTGTCATTCCTGAATGCTTACTGCTAGTCTGTTTGTACCAGCGAAATAAATTCATGCGATTTGATTCATTCTTTATAAATTTTGAGTAAGAAGACTAAGAACAATTATGATTACTTTGAATAATTTCCTCATTATTATTCATCGTTTCCAATTTTTAATATTCAACCAAATCATGAGTAAGTTTTTTTTAATTGTGATTTACTTTTATTTCATTGCACTGTTAAAAGGGAGGGAAAAATCAACATGCAAAGAAATAAAAATTGATGGGGAGAAATTGAGAGAATAATAATGATAAAAATACAGGGAACATAAAAAGATCTCCTTTTTGGATAGTGAGGTAAATATTTTCCTGGAAACCAACTCTCATACAAGTCTTGGGATTTGAATAGAAGTAAAAGGGTTTGGACTTCATTTTTGAGGTCATTGAACCAAGACTTGGGAGAAAATAAATTGTATGGCAGTTTTAACTTGCTCACAAAATACAGACAAAAACAGAATTCAATTAACGAAAATTAGACAAATTTCACATGACGAGGAAAAGCCAATTGGAACATTAAACAAGAAAATTTCCTAAACAAACGCATAATATTCAGAACAAATTGTACAGAGAAAAAGAAATGGCTTAAGCTGAGAAAAATGCATAGATAAAAAAAAACAAAAAAAAAACACTTGCATTCAGCTGATAATTAATGCAAATTTATGCACATATTAATAAACTAAGTGAGACCCTTGATGCAGATAGTAATAATATCAAGTAAATGCTTCATGAAACTAATTTAAACACCAAAGCCAGAGAGAATTAGCTGGTGAATGATATGAACAATTAACAAGTGCTAATTAATTTACATTAATTAAAAGATGTTTAAATAGTCATACACTGAGGGTTATTAAAACCGGTCTAATAAATATTGGCAAGGTATTCCCTACACAGAATTTACCGGTACTCCATTACTTGTAAATTTGTAAGACTTGGTGACAAATTAATTAATTCGCAGAAAAGTTTAGCACACATGACTTCCAAGAGAGGAAATGGCCGCAAGACGTGATATGCAAATAACACAGCCAGATAAATTACCTAGCAGAAGCGAGAATTTTATAACACGCATCCACCGACTTGACTAGGTAGAAGTATCGGTTTGGAAGGAGTTTCTCACAACTATGAAAACTACTACCAGGGCATATGTAGGATAGATTACTGCAGGAGAGGAGTATGATTTAAGTATGTACAGAGTGTATTTACAGAATCAAGATTAGGGTCAGTGCAAAAAGTGTACACGCATGACTAGGCGCTGTGCTCAGAGTGAGCGCTTCCTCTGTGTGGTGACTAGGCAGAATGACAAAGCTAGCACCCTAGGGCTTCGTCATCTTCTGTTAAGAAGACACAACAAAGGGGTCACAGCCCTCAGGACAACTTTCCGAAAAATTTCTTTTGAGCAAATTTCTCTTTCTTCCATAAATTTGCTTTTCACGAAAAAATTAAGAATAAAAAATAAAAAACATGCAATTACAAGAAAGAGATCAAAAACACAAGACGAAAAAGAAATAAATCACAAAATATTAATAAATAAAAAAAAAAAACAAAAAAAAACAGAGATCTTTTACATGTAGCGAAATTTCTTCACGCAATCATTGCCAAGGTCAACCACAAACACAAAACCATCTTCAGTGGTGGCCAAGCCACTCGGCCGCTTCAAACGGTCATCCGCACTGTCCACATCAAATAGAAATTGCCGTGAACCACTGAACACCTGCACCACACTCCTGCCTTTCTCTGTGCGAGAGGCCAAAATATGGCCACGACTGTCAATGGTGATTCCCCCGTATTGACCCCTGGAGCGAGGGTCATCAGATTTGATTTCATGGAGGAACGCACCCTCGCGAGAGAACACTTGTATACGGCTGTCCAACACATAGATCTCATCTGCAGGACCCACATACACACAGCTCATGAGCTTAAACTGACCCTGCCGGTCACCTCTGCTGCCCATGCTGCGTAGCAACTTGCCTTCACCATCAAACACAAACAGCTTTGCAGCTCCATTGTCAGCCACGATGATTTCCCTACGACTGTTCACTGCCACGCTGATCGGCTCAACAAACTCAGGGCAGGAGAACTTGCGGATGATGTCGCCCTGCCCAGTGTCCATCTCCGTGACATGCCTGGTGCGCCAGTTGACAACCACTAATGAGTTTCCTTGGGGGCCTAGTGCCATCCCAGTGCCACTGTGCTGGTCAAGACCATGTGGACCCAAGTGTCGCACAAAGTGACCGTCCAGATTAAGCACTTTCACACGACTGTTGCCCGTATCCAGCACGTACAGTTCTTGGTCATGAATTGCGGCAATGACCGGTTGCACAAAGTCGTGTAAGCCAGAGCCACGTTGTCCAACTCGGAGCGTTGGGTTGTTGTGGTGGCTGACTTCCACTTTGAAAGGACTGTTGCGAATGGGGCGCTCAAATATGTTGACGCTCAGCTTGTGCTTGCCTGGCTCCTGTGGCGTGAAGTGAATGGAGTAAGTGCCGTTCTTGTGATCCTTCACCACAACATCAATCATGTTCCCGGCTTCATTTCGCAGCTCAGCGGTAAGAGGATCTTTGCCGCTGGTGCGAGGGTTGCCATGGTAATCCACAGTTGTCACGGTAACCACAGTTTTCAGGTGTGTCACAGCACGATCCAGCCGTGCGGTGCACAGAGCAGGGAACGTGGTGCTCACACGAACCTGTCCGAAGGAATCCAATGCATTGTGCAGGTCGTCCATGGCTCTGTTATGCTCAAACTCAAAGTGCATGAACGCGTTCTCCCGTGGCTCAGCCAGAGTAGTCGACACGTCCAGCTTCTCATTCAGATCTGAGATCTTCTTGGTGATGTTACGCACCTCTACCTGCTGCTGCAGACCCTGGCAATCAGTGTTGACGTGCGCTTTCTCTGCCTCTATGATGTCCAGCTGTTCCTGGAGAACCTTCTGTTTGTCCTCACACACGGAGCGCACGGCCAGCAGAATGTCCCTCCTGCGCTGCTCCAGCATGGTCATCAGGTCCTGGAAGGCGTGAGATATGCTGTCCACACACTCCTCAGCCGCCTGCTCCAACCGCGTCATCTCAGAGGTGACAACGTCACTAGCATTGTTCAGATTGCGCATACACAGTGTGGCTTTGTAGAGGAGGATTTCAGACATGCGCTTGATGGCGATGGAGAACGGAATGACCGTGTGAGCGGAGGCCCCTCGTCCGTTGTGTGAGCCGCCCGTGCAGTCCACGCAAAACACTGTGTCGCACGTCTCGCAGAACATGAGCTCCTCGGACGAGTGCACAGCGCACTTGGGGATGACATCACGACGCTGCCGGGCCATCAGGTCAATCAACTGATTGACGATGAAGCTGGGAGGCAGGGAAACGACTCCCCCACGCGGGATGGAGATGGTCTCACGACAGATGGGGCAACGAAAGCTGTTGTCAGTTCCCTGCGCTTCCACTATGCGTTCCAGGCATGAGCGACACACAGTGTGTGAGCAGGGGAGGATCTTGGGGTTATGCTGCTGGCTGTCGTAGATGCACAGACAGGTGCCGCATGTCAGGAAGCTCTCGTTGAAGTCCTCGTAGTCAATGGAGACGGTCTCAACCAACGTGGACGACATTCTTCCCACATCTGCAATGTGAAACATGGCTGAAGGGAAAGCTGTAAGTAAAAGAGGCACAACATATTTTAACACGTTCACCAACACAGTTCCCATGCACAGAAAGAGAAGGAAAGACAATTCTAGTGATTCTACAACACAGCATGCTGTGAACGTAGTGCTAGGATTGTGCAAACAGGGAACAGAAACCCTCTATGCTACACGACACAGTGAGAATTTGGCGAACTCCTCTACTTCGACATTCCCCACCCCGACAAATAATAAATGGAAAGTTAGAAATCCAATTAGGAAATTATGAGAAATTATACTAAAAAATTAGATATCATGAAAGTGCATAACAAATCAATCAACAAAACTTCATAAACAGTCAAACATAAACAAGAAATCTCACGGGACCACTGAAACTCCAAGAATTATAGAAATCGTTGAAATAAATCAAACCCACAAAGAAAAAATTATAAAATATAAATGATTACGGTAAGTGCTTAGAAAAGTAGAAGTTGTATACAATAAGTTAATAATAATCATATGCAGGAAATAAGGTCCGCCTATAATATGTTAATGACTAACAATCGGCAACCACCCCTGAAGGCACGCAGGTCATGAATCTTGCCTCAGTGGAGAATAATTAACCACCTTTTCCTAATAACCGAACCGAGACAGCAGAACAGGGAAAAATAAATAAAAACCTAGCCCAAAGCGCCAGCCGTCTCTAACTATACTTTCAACTTACCCAAATATCCACATGATTTTTGAGCTCACAAATTTTCTAAACATGTTAATATATATTTATAAAAAATTAAAGTGTGTTTTATTTTATTTATTTTTTCTTATGTGACAATTACCTGATGGACGTGTTAAAGAGAGGAACGGGTTTCAGCGCAGAAATTGGTGACAGCAATCAGATGGAACAGCATCTGCAATATTGAAAGAGGAAAAACAATCAACCTTGGAGTTTGATTGAAAACATACCATCAATAATACAAGACGGTTAAAGCATTGACTTCTTAAGAACACCTGTTATGGAAGAGAAAAATACGCCCGATATGCACAAATAATATGAAAATCGCAAGAAAAAAAAAAAAAAAAAGAGAGTTAAGTATGGAGTTCGTGAAGAGTGTAAGTTAGATGACCTCTAAGGTTATGACCCCCCCAGGCGTCCTCAAAGGAGCATTCAAATAAATGAGAGCTGGTGCACTTGAATACCTTTAAACCTCGTGTGTCAATCAAACATCTTAAACCAGCATTCCACAATGGCGTGATTATGAGGGCACACACAGTCGCAATTTTATGTGGAGAACGCTCAAAGGTTGCGCAATGTGTACGGTGTCAAAAGTCTTGCATTCATTCATCTTTTCCTCCAATTCTGCGAGGACCAAAACTAGCTTTAAAAGGACAACTTGCGGTCAATCCACTGCTCTCTACGGGACCACAACGCCCCAAAAGCCCTGGAGTACTAGCATCTAAGCATGTAATGATGTACATGTATTTGTATTCAGGTATTGCGCATGCAATGCCAAAGTTTAACGTTAACGGAATTGCTAACGAACAAAAGAGCTGAGTCACCGGATTTCTCGTCAAGTTGTCGGGTGGCTCATTGATTAGACTTAGAATGGAGAATTGAATACCAAGCGGAGTTACTCGGCGGATGGAGACCGTTTTCACAGCTCGTCGCGGTCGTTTCCGCTGACAGCATCGATTTCGCGGAATTCGGACGGCGTGGGAGTCTCCGGTTTCCATGGCAATCCGATAGCGAGGCCGTTCATTCAATTAACCCGCTTTGGCTAATGGCCCGGAAAGAAGCAATGGCGCGCCCAATTCTCTGATTGGTTTTCGCTGATCGATCGGAAAAACGGCATCGATCACGGAAGACGGGAAGTCATCCTCAAAAGGCAACACTGTCCCCGGATGATTATATTTGACGAACAACGCCAGCGCCACGTGCTCCCTCTTCCGAGATCCGTGCGTGTAGCCCCATTCCGTGTCCATAAACTGATTCCATTAAGCAGCCAAAAAAAAGTAGGTTGACAGAAACGTGGCCCAAATGCACCAGGAAAAAAAAACCGCATAATTCTTTCAGATGAGTGAAAAAATAGAATAGCGATGAAGGCTGAAGGTGATCGTGGGTTGAAGAATGAAGAATTCCCGTGTTTCTATCGGCGGTACAAGTTGCACTACACAATGAACGCTGTTTAGCGCCGACTAACAGCCGCCATTAAGCGAAGAATGCTGCTCATTGTAGCAGTTGCATAACATTGGGAAACCATCAAAGGGATATGGAGGCTGACTGTAGCGCCTGACATACACCCATAGTCCATACGCATTACACAGGCACCCTGAATGGTATACGTATAAGCGTGTATTGTATTGATCTCCAGATGGGAATAAGGGGAAAAATGCAGATAAAAATCGCGGGAAAGCAATCCCAAATCTGGCACGAAGCCAGACATCAAATATTTTTGGATGCGAAAGAAGAAGAAAGCCAGGGTGCTTGCTGATGTCCAAAATTGACCACTGCCCAATGCAGACGCCTGATGGGTCAATGACCTCTGAGAAAATACATATCAAGTTCTCAGATAATACAAAAGTTATGCATAATCGGTTGGACTTTTGTCATTCAGTTAATCAAGGGTGTTTTGAGAGGAGAAGCCAACAAGAGCGTTTAACCCACGCGCTAGAATCGAATTCACGAGGAGCATTAGATCGATCGGGAGATCAATGAAGTTGAATGAACATATCGCTGTAACATGTGCGTACAGAGTCAGAAATCAAACGGCTTTTTTTTTTTCTTTTCTTTTTTTGCTTCCATCAGCAGAGGAAGCGGGGACCTGGGAATAAGGATTGATTAAATCCATACATTAAAATGAGAACAAAATGACAACGGCTAATGGCATTTGTTGATCTACACCTGCATGGCTCCCTCCCGTACGTAAATCATTATTATGCAGTTATTATGTTAATACGCCAGTAATGAGCGATCACGGGTATGCTTTCATTAGCTTGAGTATAAATAGCAATTACAATTATGTACCCGTAGATGTGCATCCCATGACAAAGCATACAAACAGGTGATTATCTGATTACATTTGCCATCCTAATCATAACTCATTAAATGAAACGTAGAACTCGATCAAGTGCGTAATAGAACAGCCAGAATGCGATTGGACGGATGGTTTCTCCTGCGAGTCCAATTGGCAATTGCAAGGTGAATTACACGATCAGCGAAGTTTTCTGCCAAGAGGGATATGTCCGCCTAACATCACGAGATGTCATAATATATTATAACGAGTGGGCTAGTTACGCCGAGTGTGCAGTTGAGGTATAACACACGTGTCCACTGTGCTACCTCTATATTCTACCACACAGGGAACCAGTCACATGCCTCGATACAAACAGAAGCACGTGTACAAGATGTCGCTACAAGATTGTCCCAGACACATCATGACCTTCACTGGCTCCGAAATCCGTCAGGTCGATCGTAAACACAGTAATTTGATTCTGACCACAGCTGAACTAATGCAGCGACCTGGCGTTCACTCAATTCCGCACTTCGAGATGCTGTCAGTTTCGCACACTGGGAAAATCGCCTTCAGTGAGCTGGCCTCATTACAGGTCAATGCGTGCACTTCGGGAAAGATCGGAGACACTCGGAGATGGAACCGAAGTCACGAAGTTGCACTGCGAAAACAAGACATGAAAGCCAAACTCACCGTGTTGCAGGGAAAAATAAAAGCCACACAAGTAACCCACACACACAGCGAAAGAGAATTCCATGCGAAATGCACGAGAAAGTCAGAGTAGCGAGAACGTCATTCACGAATCGCGATCGTAGCAACAGAGCGACCGCCTCGTGCGGCTGGCTGTGTTTGTTGACAGTGCGGCGATCAGCTGATAGTGGGCGGGGCCTAGCTCTTTCAAGCACTGGCCTCACAGGCTTGCGGTTACGATTCAGAAGAAACCTCAAGATGAGGAAGTTTAGCTGAAAAGATTCCGACAGCTTGTGGCCATATGCGCTATATATAGATAAATTCGTGACATCACTCTCGTAGAGTTACGCGAGCGAATTACGAAGGTACATATTATTCAGTAATAGCTCGTACCTCGCAATTACGAGATGCATGGAGATAATTAATCAGGTTGACATGATCTGAGAGATGTACATGTACAGGTATATTATCATAAGACCTTGATATTACTGAATTTTATACATATATCCTGATAAGAGTGCTTTATCAGTCATCACTTGATCAGCTCACACGACCCTCTACAAATACTCCAGCACTCAGCACAGGGTAAGTAAGTGTTAAGATTACAAAGCACAAGACTCACAATGAAGTTAGTCATGATTGATCAGCAGATACCAGTACTTGGAGATGAAAGGAAGTTTTAATCATGGCTATTAGTGGGGTATTGACGCATACGGAGGGACATTTAGTCACGAATTCAGTTTCCTCGTTGTCTCAAATGAAGAAGTGAAAAATGTATGTAACACAATTGCATAACCCATGATCATTGTGTTCGCACATTGCACACATAGCTGCACGGTGTACTAAGGTTCTCCCAAATAAATACACCGAATAATTTACAATATAAAACACTGCTTCAAAACTTCAAAAGGCCTCTATAGGCTATAGGCTTAGGGAAGTTAAGCCTTTAACTATGCGTGCAGTGCATACAATGTGGTAAAAAAAAAGAGAGAGAAGAAAATGATATATTGAATGTACATTGTAAAGCACTTGGGTATAAATTGATACAGCGTACAGTTACAGGTTCAAGAGGCACGCGCTCAATTGGCTATAAAAACGTAGAGCAACAATGAAGTCAAGGTGAATGCAGAGCGAGAAATCGGGCATAAAATGGCAGATGAAAGATGCTTCACGCTCACCCGAAACGAGGCCAGAGGAAAGAGGGCTCTTCAGGCATTCAGTGATTGAACTCAAGCACATTCTGCTGGTACTAAGTTACTAACGCACTTACATCTGTAAACGAGTCATGTATATAATGATGCTGTTTGTTGAATGTTTACATGGTAACTAGGTCATGTTATTGAACAACACCCGAGATGAAATCGCTATTTTGTGTTCAATGAGTAGGCGGAGGAACCCCATTTGGAATGCACCTGGTGGTAAAAAAAAAGTTGAAGCAACGTTTCGTGTGAATTTAACGCATAATAATAATCATTGATGACCTAATTGGCAATGCGCGATATAAAAAATAAAAAAAAATAATAATAACACGTGGAATATTTAAAAATTTATTTAAACAAATTTTTGAGGGGGGGTGCGAGCGAGCCGTGGATGATTATTTAAAAATGATTTCTATGCAAAAAAAAAAAAAAAAAAAAAAAAAAAAAAGAAGGAAGATCAGTCGGAAATGGTAAGAGTCGGAAGCAGCATGTTCTGTAGGGATGGTATCGGAGATTAGTGACGTGCATAAGATAACCCCATTATCACCACACTTAAGTGGCGTGAGAGCCTGAGGGAGAGACTGAGACGCAGACAACAGCTAGAGAAAAACGCCCAGTCTGTTCAGGGGAAAAACACCAAAGACAATGCTCAGTAAATCCTACCACAACGTCTCCAGCCTCAGCAATCTTGATAACTTTTCCTGTCGTAGAATAAATCATTGAAATTCCAAAATGCCTCTCCTCCCGAGTAACATGTCGCTAGAACAATGACACAATTGGTTGTTTACTCGTGATCAATTAGATGTGCAGTGAATCATTCATATAACACGCAGTCGTGCGCCAACATTGAGTTAACCAGCATAAATGAGGCATGCTGGTGTGATATAGGCATAACCCGGTCATTGAAATGTCAAATCATGGAATTCAGAAAATAACTCAGTGTTCCTTGGGTTATCCATTCATCAGCCCTCCTATCCCGCCACTCTCTCCCACAAGGCATTTACAACACCAGGGGCTCAGTGGGAGGGCGGCGTTTGAAGGACTCCAGGGAAATCGAAGGGGAGAGAATTGTATATGTATATCCATAAACCCTGAGAGGCCTTCTCTTCCGAAGAAATAGCAACTTGTTCGGAAGCCTCATAGCCACATAGATAATCAATGCGAGCCACCCGTAAGTCCTGATTATCAGCTGCGTTTCTACGTTTTGTCGAGTGCGCAGAGTTCGATAAATTATGCAATTTATGGCGCCATCAGCATCACCGCTTTATTTGTATATACACAGATATGAATATATGCATTCCAATCAAAACTGACATTAAATACAAGAGGTCAAATTGGTATACCTTGGTATTAATATGTAACAAAGCACCAACATGATTGATGAGGGTTCATACATATTATATATAATATACGTCAATAAGGTATGTGTTGCTATTTACATAGAAATACCACAATATTGACATTTAAAGCAAATTATACAGTTCAACTGTCCAATGGAAAGAGAATATTTGGAGAAACTCACTTGACCGAAGACCATAGCTGATAATGCCGATACTGGGTTACACTGGGGACAATTTCACTTATCAGTTTATCAGTTATCAACTTATCACAGGTTTCTCACCTCGGAATTTGAGAAAAAAATACTCCAACAAAAGATCGCAGCAGTCGGGGCATACATTTAAGCTGGACACACAAGATGTTGGTCCACTCAGACGTGGACCCAAAATGGAGGATCTTTTACATTCACTCAAATATAAGCAGAATATGGCTACTCTAAGCCGGCAAACAGATTGAATTGGTTCCAGTAAAGCCCATTCATCGAATTAACTGATTCAGAGAAGAGTTAATTAATTCCCAAGCAGCACTGAAATTAAAAACTCAATAAGCTTCTTCTCGTGAATGGAACCAATGAATAATTCATGATCTCGAATAACCTTTTCATTTTTCAAAATAAAGATCGAAGGAGTGAAGGACACCCACGTTGAGTATCAAGAATGCGACAAAAGTCACAAGATTTTGAATTGCAAATTACTTAAGATTGTAACAATATGCGCACAGCACAGACCACCCATGACGCAGATCCGAAAAGAAAATCGATATCCAACAATGGTGAGTGTCCCAGTAAGGACATCCAACAGCTACGTCACGGCCTCATTCATGAACATATGCGATGAACTCACTCGCGACCTTGACCTCGAAAGAGGGTAACTTATTCGCAGCATTTGTCAAGGGGATTAAAGTGGAAGGGTGGAATGAGATGGGGAGGACATTGAACCCCGTTTGTAGGCCTTAACTGCCACACCCACATGCTAAGAAGAAAAAAGAAGAGGTGGTGATGCTATTTAGCTCCAAAGCACGTGTTGTCACGGCGTGCTAAATTCCAATATGCAAATGAAGGGATTAATTAGCATAAACGGCCCGTTAGAAGAGTACAACAAAAAAGCTGTGACATTTTTATTTGTTCTTAATGATGCATGGTGCTACGGGCAATAAATATTATGATTAATAGATCATCTTAGGAGATACGGTGTAAAATATGACATATGTATCAATATAGAGCTTCCCGTATGTCATTGAACGGTCGTGCTACACGGTTACACAATATGATGCTATGCACTAATTGATAACTCATGCCATGGCCCTATTTCATAACTAGAGAGATGCAGCCATGCAGAGGGAGGCAGGATTATGGGATCAATGAGATCTATATATTAATTTGACCCTAGACTCCCAAGGTCACAGGATTACATGTAACTGAACAAAAGATAACATTAATTAACATAACATCCTTCTTCGATTTTGGTCAAATCGTTAAAATTCAAAACATACCAGTTGTAGGTAGATAAAGATAGCTGATGTGCAAAAGATTGAATAAACCACAGGTTTAGCACGTGAATGCAATAAACAATATAGAGCTAAAAGAGCAACAGAGACAAGTGCAAAAAATTACGTCTCCGTGAAAAAAAAAAAGGAGCAGAAAAGTGTAAGAGAAATGCCAGATTAGAGCAGAGATGCCACGTGGTATTCGGAATATTTGGACAACTGTTCGGCACTGAGTGCATGCTGAGCTACAGCCCCACACTCTCATTACACTTGCGCTTGTTGGCTGCTAAAACCGCTTGAGGTCATGCGGATCGACGAGAGGAGGCTGGTGTTCAGCCGTTGTCTGGAACGCGGCTTAAATCGGAGACAAAGTGTAAAAAAAAGGAGCACTGCAGACACGAGGAGAACGAAGGAGAGCAATGGCACCTCAAGAGATTGTCAAAAGCACAATAACAATTAGTCCTATTATTTTCACGATGCATTCGCCATCTGCTCGGGTATTACAAACATTTTCCAGATTTACAGGGAAAATCAGGATCAATGCGTTGGTGGTGGGTGATGAGAGGCCAAGTGGGCAAGACCTGGTCCTGATTAAAACCGTGCACTGAGAGGGAGTTCAGATTCCTGAGCTGCGGCTTCCAGGGAAACAATGTCGAGGGATATCGAGGGAGAAATCAATGGAGCAGCATGTTCCCATTTGGCTATATATAAACACCACTTACACTGAACATCCTGCCCTCGCATACGAATATTATATGGAGCCTGAAGCGCACATCAAATGTGCTTCAGGTCGCTTGCTCATTGACACAGGAAATTATTGATGGTAGCCAGCAGGTGTTCCCCAATGGTAATGACGAAGAATTCGCGCACACAGAATGTCCTGATTGTGACATAAATTATAGTCTGACAAGCCTTACCAACCTTTAGAGTTGGTTAGGGTCTTAGGGACATAAATAAGATACAGTAGCACTCTGTATGATATTTGCATATGTATATATATATACATTGGGAGCATTGGGAGCATTCGTCATTTAGAAATGCAGTTCCTCAAAGGTTGAGTTATTTGAATGAAAGGTCCATTAAAATTTATAATCTACATATTCATAACCAAAAATGCACACACACAATGATAAAACATATTATCAAGAGCACAGGAAATTTTCGCGCCGATGAAATTTTTGGTATATTCGCGGTCACAATCGACCGCGAAAATCAGATGCCCGAAAAATCTTTCTGGGTGATCTTATACTATATAACATTACGCTTAAGCGCAAATAATTATGGCCGCAAATACCGTGAAATTTCCTGTTTTACAGCAGCAGCTTGAAGTGGCTTGGCAATGGTTGCTATGTAATCCTATATATATAATGATGCCATTAGTTAACACAAACATGCACTACTCTCCCTACATGTGGTACTAGTGTGGTAATTTTGAGATTGGAAGATTCCCAAATCCTATGATGTCCCACTCAATTACACTCTCTTGCTTTACTCAAGTTCAAGAGGTTTAGGGCGTTTCATAAACTTCAATAGGTTATTTTTACCCATGAAAATCATAAATTCATAATCACCATTATCGCTTTGTTTGTTGTGCCTGCTGATGCAAATTCAGCAAGGGTTCTAATTAGCCTTTTTATTGCAAGCAATTAAATATTATATATGCAGTGGGAAGAGGAAGCAAATAGAGGAACAGTTTGGAAGAGGAAAGAGGATGGCGAACCGAATGAGTTGTTGCATCAGGATCTCGAATGAAAAATTTGCCCTTTTTTTATGTCTCGTTTTGCAATTTTTAAGCAAAAACTATGTAACATTTTTTTTTTTTTTTTTCGTGGGAGTTTTTTAACCTCGGAATCCTGAAGCAACGAAGGCTTATGTGGTCCGAGGAGGTAAGCAGGAGTTAAGTGCCTGACCCAAGGACACAAGGTTGGTGGGTGGCTTCGAACCTCCAGTGGCCAGCGCCAAGCCCTTTCGAGGTGAGCACGCTAACCACTCGGCAATCGCCTCTCCTAATCTCACTCTTTTACATGTTTAGCTTAACTAATTGCAGGAAAATTAACAGAATTCCACTAATTTTTCAGAGCAACAAAAGCAATACATATGGACAAACAATGTAGTGGACCAAGTTTTATGAGAGGCCAACACAATTCTTTTTGGCCTCTAAATTCTGAAATGAGGGTTCGGCAGTGCTGTAAGTTATAATAGTTAAAGAACAATCAATCAAAAAGTGGCAGGCTCAATGCCAAGTACATACCCGTAATATACATGTAGCTTGTAACAAGACTTAGTGATCTACTAGTACTCATAAAGCAGGGGTCGGCATCTCATATTGGGCGGAGGGCCGGATCAGCTTAAAGCCACATGACAAGGGGCCAGACCAGATAATAAAATATAATAGTTAATTAAATGCAGTGTTCATTCTAGTATTTTCACAGGCTAGGGTTTTTGTTTTTTTTTTGTTTTTTTTTAGATTCAGGACAATAACAATATAGGGAAGCTTTACCGAAAGCACAGAAGCGTGCCCACGTGCGCTAAAAACAAGCACCAAAGTCCAAAATCTGGGTGGTTTGACAGGGAATTCCCTTACTTATAAAAATACTGATACCTCACAATGAAGACACGCTTTGTTTTCCCAAGACATTTAATGTATACACTTGGACTTGGTATGTAATTTTTAAGTATTTCAGAGGCGACGCTTCTTCTGGCGATACCAATCACTAGCAGCTTCCAGGCAGGGAAACTCAGTTTACTATTCTGGGTGCCAGAAAAACGAAAGAGCATTATGGTTGTACTCAATACATTTTGGTTTTAGCTCCGTTTGAAACTATCAAACTAATCATATGTAGTCACATAAGGTTGTGTCTTCAAGAGTCAGAACCCTCTCGATGGGGAGGGTGCGTCAATGGAGCCAGTTAACCATTATTATCCTTGAAACCAAGGATGTCAGCTTTGGTAACATCTTGTCACATTCTTGTGGAATTTGTTACCTATAAAAACGTTCAACATTCAGTTGAGCGAACAGTAAATGTAGGTGCGATCACCTCTGATCAAGCTTCCTCGACTCAGCCAATGTGTCTCTGTATGCCACAAATAAATAACTGCAGTGACCCACTCAAATTTGTCACATTCCACCGGACAAGATAACCTAAAACTAATATTAAGAGTAATTAAATTAGTTTGAAACAGCTTTCAAGGTGACTTTAGCTATTGAATGGCTTTGTGCTGAAGGTAAGTGATATAACACTACCAAGCAGGGCATTTTCTGCTACAGTCTTCATAGAAAACTAAATTGTGAGATTTCTGGGGGCCAGATTTCATTGAAACTCAAAGAAGGGCCGCGGGATGAACCCAGAGCCCTCGTGGGCCGGATCTGGCCCGCGGGCTGCCAGATGCCGACCCCTGTCATAAAGGAATATTTTACATTAACCCTAGTTCCGGGGTCTAACACCTAATCTCGTTCCAAGACTCCTATTGCTATAAGGATCATCCAGACAGATTATCACTAAATGATTATCATGATTATGGCTAAAGAATGCAGCTACTATAACTTTAAGACCTTAACCTGCTTACAATACAAGTCAGCCACTGATTACTAGTTACTATTATCTATAGCTCCCAAAGCAGCAGCGTAGTGTATAGGCAGTGTAGGTACTGCTCTGCTACCCCTAAGGAGCTATGCTTACTACGACTGTCACACTCACACTGACATTCTCACTCTTTTATGTCTGTCACTCATTCCATCATGATCATCCATGATTTTATTTTTAACTGTTGAGTTAAAATTAGTATAAGTTGGAACATAGACTGACGCATAAAATACAAATACAGAACCCCCCAAAAATATGAGAATTCTTCGCGGCGTTCATGTTCTCAAATCTCGATTCAAACTCACGCTCGTTGAAGAAGGAAGAGGTGAACCGGGTGAAACAGCGGTGGATAATTCGTCTGCGAGAAAAATAAACATCACCCCATCAGCATCTCCTTCCGAAGATTCACGAAATTTGGCGAACATTACCGAGCAATGGAATACCGAATACGAATGCGCACTTCTCGTGGTGCGTTGTGATTGACCACTTTACTACCTTTGCAAACTGAGATAGAAACTGTAATACTGTATGATTGCACTGTTATTTGCGATTCGCGCCAGATAAGAATAATAAAATTGAGTTTGGATTCAGAAGATCGTTTCTGAAACACTTAATTCTCAGGACGGTCGATCTTCCCTCAGTCAACCTAACATCCTATATACCAAAGTATATACTTTAGTAGCTGACATACTACAGCGAGCCCAATGGGTATACAGACCTCGCCGAGAATCTGTGCTAGGAGAACCTATAATTTGTTGATTGTTTTGAAATTGCATCAAACGGTAGGAGATGCATTCCCAGAGACATATACGCATTTTTATAATTTATTTAATAATTTATTCATATGTATATGGCGGAAAATGTACAATAATAAGCTAAAGTTTCTATGTGTTTAACATAAAAAAAAAAAAAAAACAGTATTAATAAACTGATAATAAAAATTCTGCAAAAGGTAAAGAGATATTGTCTAACGAGCAGACGACGCCACAGCACCAGTTCGGAGCGGCCAACTGAGTGTTACACAATGGTAAAGAGAGTCATAGGTGCACAGTGCAACTATACGCCCTGCTATATACATGTATGTAGTAAAACCATGGCAACAACCGTTCTCTTCCTGGTCAGAAGAAGAAAAAAAAAAAAAAAACAAAAAAAAAAAAAAACAAACTTACAACACTGGAACAAACTAAAACGTAATATTTAATACATGTACATAGAGTGCTAAGAATACGAATCAAAATTTTACGCAACGTAACATTCATGATACATATAAAAGTCTGTTTAAATATTCCAGACTCCAGAGTAAACTCAGAGTGCAAAGCGTTGTGTATGTTGCACAGCACTTGGATAGTTCAAAGCAAATACTTTGATCTATAATTAACTGGATCCGTTTCTCCACTATAGAAGCCAATATGCACTGACGCTAAAGCAGATGTTGCGTTGTTACGTTTAGGAGTTCTTGTTAAAATTCGGCACTATTTTGAGACATCAGTATTATTTGGAATTTTGAATGAGTTAACAGGAGGCTCTTATGATAATAGAGTCTTGAAATCACAGTGGCACATACAGCGCTATAGTGTGTTTGCTTTCGCTCACATGTATTTACATACTTTTGCAATCCTTCAAAAGTGCAGCACTTTTCACCACATGGCCAGCCTGGTTCTGCATGGTTAGATGGATGTCAACCAAAGCACCAAGAGCTTTAGCCACTTTCGTTGATTTTATGTTGGCAACACCGATATTGAGGGAGATCCTTTTGACTTGTTTCTTGTCCACTTTTTCCCACACAATCAATAATCTCACTCATCCACTCATCATCATTGTATTCATGCCATTCACACTGACATACATTTTTTCCAACAATAATAATAATAGAAATAATAATACGTACCCGTACATTGAATTTTGTAACGATATGTCGAACTCCCATAACTAGAAAAGCTCTATAACTCGAACTCATTTTCCGTTCCCATGGGTAACTTTATACATACCTTTATGTCAAAGCTAACTCATATATGCAAAGTTTTCATGCATGGTTGAATGCTAGCAAAACTTTGCCTGTGGTTGGATAAAGCTGTGTCAACTAATTGCTCGACTCGGAGCGTCCAATCAGCGTCATTCACACCTTTCTCGACGTTGAGAGCGACCTGTTCTTGGGGTAACTCCCGAATCATATTCATGCTTACAATAGGTGTCAAATCAAAGATGCATAGCCTCATTCAATGCGTAATTCCTTTGTGGTTGGCATTGTTTAATTAAAAACATGCAACGCTTACAGAAATCTACAAAGCGTTTGTAATCTTTTTAAATCGACAAAATATGATAGGCACCCAAGACTTCAAAGGGGGTGGATACTTGGTATAATTATTAATGGTGAGTGATCGCGAAGAGAGCACTGATCGAGGAATGCCATCTCTTGTATGACGCAGCGATACAAACGCTCTGCTTTATTTTGATTTTATTAGATAAACATTAGTGCTGCTGTCAAAACAATGCCACTCTCAAACAAAACAATAGTACGAGAGCGTTGCCTTAAGCTTATCCATGGTCCAGGTCCCTGTTTGTCGTCAAAAGTGGAAATATCGCGAAATGATGAGTGCACTCTATTAATTGAGATAAATCGGCATAAATGTTGATTTAATTGGAATAGAAATGATAGGAATAGCAGCATGACATGTTAAACTACAGGTAACTTACATGTACCAGGTATTTATTTTTCTTATCTTAGCGTGTTTTTTACACTGCGATCTGTTTTCTAACACTTCATTTTTTTTTTCAGAAATGCGTTGCACCATTGAAAAGCATTGAGATTTTTAACATGGCGTAGATAGACTATTTTGACCCATTCTGTATAGAAATTTGGTTTCCGTGCTTTTGCCTTTCTTGTGAACCGATTGCATTGAATAGTGAAGTTTATTGTTTGCCATAAACGTCAGTCATGACGTCAGTTCCTTGGCAATGACTTTTTCCAAGACTTTTGGAGAGAAGCTTCACCACTTTTCATCCGCTTGATTGTTGATACCTTGCAATGACGGCAAGCATGCTAGCTGTTTGGTGTTCGGTGCATTGAGCTCTGGAGAGTCCCACCTTTAGCCCACTTCTATCGACGATCCCGCATAATCAGATAATAGTGTTCTGGATCTATAGGGCCTCTTCTGGGGTTTTGTATTGCCGAAATTAATCAAACTTGATCTCCTATATTTTCTATTGGACACGCCCTCCCACTAACCCTGTATGTTTGGGGCTGCACTGTTGTATCTATTCAGAGCCGGCTAAACCCATGCCCATGCACTCTAGTACAGGCATATGCCACTTTGCAAACTCTTAGCACATTTAGAGGATGTGAGAATACCGTTAGATGCTTTTATCACTGCAAATTAAGTTGTTGTGAACTGATGAGGGAACCAATTATTTGATAATCACAACAACAAAACACCCGTAAGCAGTTATAGTTCATGGATATTCTAAATCAGCCACAAGTTGAAAATGTGGATGTGTCAAGGAAGACTTGACGTCTGGAAATCCACAAACTTGGCTGAGAATCTTTAGATACCTTAATATATAACCACCCTGTACGTCTCAAACTTGTGGAATCATAACAAAAAGTAGATGCGTTATGATATCTCAGCAGGGGGCGCCGGTGCAAAGTCCCCGGATAATGACGTCACTTGTCATTCGCCATTTTTGTTTCTTCCGATTCTCTCAAGAAATTCTTAGTATTCCTGTAATAAACCTTTAAAAATGTGGGTATTTCAGTCCACGATGGACCTGTGGATAGGCGCATTTGGTTCATAAGAGTTCACTCTATATGCTCAGATTCTTTTACAGGCTAGAATACTTTCGTTGTGGATTTTCTGGTGTCATTTCTTCCTTGACACATCCAGATTTTCGATGCTAATGAGTAATGTTGCATTTGCGGCCTTATGAGCTGAGCTGTCAAATTGAATCATTGCGATTTACGCCGAATAATTATCTTATTTCATTGTCATAATCATGTGTAAGCGTTTCGCGGTCTTATCTATTCGCGTCTGCTTGATTGTTCACGTCATGTCTATGTGAATCTTAGCTGACATCACTCATTCACTGACCATCAGTCTCGAAGACTTCCTTTGGAGCAATTTTACTTAATTATCAATAAATAATGAGGAAGTTTAAATTTAAACTTTGAACCAAATCAATAACATTACGGATGAAATTTGCACCCAATCATCGGAAGCTTTGACTAATTTTATTTGAATGCCACTGACTATTATCAAGTGTATCTTGATTGGTCTTTTGAGTTGTTCACTTGTTGCTCATTTTTCTGAAGCTCTAATTCAGAAATTGTTGTGTTTCAATCGATTCCTGTAAATATAATATTCAACCTCATATTTGAAATGGTGGCTGCATTATTTATTTAGTCCAGGCTCTTGTGACCTGTGAATTAAAGGATTTAATGTCTGAATACTATCATACTCACTCCTCACTGCTTTACAGATCAGAGACCTAATCACCTATCACACTTGGCGCCATATTTATAGACAGAGAATTTATCTGAATTTGAAGTAAGAGTCAGGAATCTTCATCTTTGGTCCTCAATATTTAAAATATGCACATACTTGGTTCTGCTAACACAGTTCTTTAGTGTTCATTCTTTTGCCTTGTTTCGTGGCATGCATCAAATCATTCTAAGTCATGAATATATAGATGCTGTAATCTTGTTGAGGTGCTGTATTAATTATCCCACTGAGTAGGGATACTTGTAGAACGTACAATGCACTCTGCAATCTCTGCATTTGCAGTCCCTGGGTGAACTCATTATTGCTTCATTTTCACGCATCACAGCTGTTGTCATATTTACTTCCAATTGACCTGCCATGGCCCTGAAGGGGATTGGCTCAAGTCAACCCTCACCCGTAAACATAGGCTTCATCAATGAACAGCAATTAAAAATGCAGTGAGCTAACAATTACTCCAATACCGTTAATCGCACTCGAGTGTACATCTGTATCTCTTATCAACATTTCGTTGGTGGTTTATTGGCGTGCAACCTGGAATCAGCGTTTAATAATTGATTGATGTGTTATACGCTCTATAATATTCACAAAATGCCATGCTGTGTAATTCTGCTATTCATGTCTTAATGGTATTTGGTACTTTTCCGTTTGCTTCCGTGATGCAGGGCCGCTCCTGCTCCTCCTCCCCAGGCTGGACCCGGAGGTCCTCCAGCGTGAGTAGAGTTGTCGTCATAATTTTTGCAGGTCCCTTCTGAATGCTTCCACCAATCTTTTTTTCTTTTCTTTTTTTGCAATCCATTTTTCCAGATTTTGGTCTTTTTGGGTTAATTTTGTATATATATTTTTGTTTGTTTCCCTTTTTATGATCTGCTTCTGAATGCATGATTAATTATATTTTTATTGAAACCATTTATTTGAATTTTATCTTTAAAAAATTTCTCATTCTTGTTTATATATTGAAAAATATTGATTGTCTATTATTAGTTTTGGCTTTAATCAGAAATTCAGAATTATTGAGAGAAATTCTGTGGTCCACCTATACTAACCCATGGTGAATGGTGATGATGCAAATCTAGTTGGCACATCGACCTATGTCTTATCAATTTTTGTTCTATTATGCTTCCGTCTGTAACAGTAATTTTGTCCCTGTATTTTAATTCATAAGGGTCGTTGAATATAAGATTTCGCAAAATTCATCACAAATCTTCACATGAGAATGAATCCTGCTATGCTTATTCAGATGTAAAACTGTAAGATCTAAATTTGTACCATTTGTAATTCTACTGAGTGAATTGAATGTAATTAATTCACGTTGTAGGTCAGGTGCAGGTGGTCCTGGAGGCCCTCCACAGGCCGCTCAGCCCAGCAAGAGGATACAACAGACTCAGGCACAAGTGGAGGAGGTCAGTCACCTTGCTGCACTCAGTCACCTTTGACCTCTTGACCCTTTGCAGGTTGTGGATATCATGCGTGTGAATGTGGACAAAGTATTGGAGAGAGATCAGAAATTGTCGGAATTGGATGACAGAGCGGGTGAGGAAGCTTAGGCAACTTATTTTCATGCAAAATAATATATTAATACTAGTCAGTTGGCCTATGTACCAGTGTTTATGAAAAATATTGAAAATCATATGATATGATGGAATAAATTTTTATTCAGTCCTCAAAAACATGAAACTAATAAAGTGCTGCCTCCTATATACCGTAATCATGGGTTATGTGAGGCCATTTATTTAAATTTTGTATTCAGTCTTATTTCTGATTTAATTATGTTTGCTATTGGTTTCAATCAGAAAAAGTTATAAATACCGGTATATTGATGGAATTTTCTGATCACACGGTCAATGGGGGCTATCTTGTGGTGATGATTGATTTTGTGTATTCTCAACCGGTCAACTATGAACTTATAAAGTGGGTTGCGGTGACTGATTTCATTTCATTTCGATTGCATTTCAGCTGATATGTGGAAATCCCTCTTCAAGTCCCTCTCCCTTAAATTCCCTTATTAAGTAATCATAAATTCTAAAGTTTTATGTTTCATGAGATATATATATTTTTTGTTTGTATATCTGCTAAGTAAATATATGTGTTGCAGTTTTGAACACTCCCTATGCCCTGGGTTTTTGGATTTCTTCTGCAGCCCCCCCTCCCCAGCAGTGACATTGTTAATCTTTGACTGTTTCTTTGTTCAGATGCGTTACAAGCAGGGGCTTCTCAGTTTGAAGCGAGTGCAGGAAAACTTAAACGAAAAATGTGGTGGAAGAACCTAAAGGTATTGCTGCATGGTGTGCATGCCCGTCTCCTACTGTGTGTGTGATGTAGTGTGTAGTTCTTAAGCGTGCACTAATCCCCTCTGATCATCATCTGCATGATTCTCATTCGTGATTCAAGATGCTTTGCAAGCGGGGGCGTCCCAGTTCGAAACGACCTCCAATAAACTGAAGCGCAAGTATTGGTGGCGCAACTGCAAGGTTGGAGCATCCAAAGTGTATAATACCGAGAAATGGGGCTCCTTCAGTTCAAGCCTGTAGTCTTAGTTCTGTTCATGGCTTGCAATTCATCCATGTGCTTCTTTTAATTGTGTGCACTTGATGCTGAGAGAGAAACTGCTGCCGACGATAACTCTTGTTTCAGATTTTTATATGTTTTTACTTTTTTTTGGGTCTTCTATAGTGTTAAGATTGACGGCAGTTTCTCTCTTCCCTACCCCCTTACCCTTCCTTGTGCGTGTCTGCTGTTTTTTTCGTTGACATCAAGTGTTCTTAATTGTGTCGCAGGAGCTTTGGAATCACAATCGCAGCAGTTTGAGACTGCTGTCGTGAAAATACGACGGAAATATTGGTGGAAAAATATGAAGGTGCCTCAGAAGTTGTTCTGTTGGGTTTGCTGGAGACTGGAGAGTTTTTGTTTGGCTTTTGTATTTTATCATTTTTTATAGCAAATCTTTCTTAAGTTTGCTGGTTAATTATGTGGGTGTTAAGTCAAATTATGTTCATGTTCATGTACAAGTTTTGCAAATGAATATCAATTTGAGTAATTCCTTAACTGATCACAAAGATTATTTTAGTAAGATTAATTTGAATATTTTTCAAGTATTTTCCAAGAATATTTAACTAAAAAATTAGTTTATGCCTAATATTCAAGCACTACTAACAGTTGGTTATACAATATTTTGACTTCACATTTTTCATTTATTCTTTTATGACTTTTGAGAAATTCTGCTGTTCAGTGGCTAAATGAAAAATCCATCTTAATCTTCATAGCAATTTCCCTCTTTTAACCAGTTAGCCAGTCAGCAGCAAAATTTCTGTATTTATAGATTTTTTTCTTTTCTTTTCAGCCTTTATTTTCTTCATTATTAATTGTGTATATTTCAATTACTTACCTTACAACATTGTGTTTATTAAAATGCATGCAATTCTGAACTGCCTAGAAAGTATGTCTGATCTCATGTAGAAATTTGAATTTTGAAATTTAAAAGAACTTGCTTGATTTTGGTTGAATGTCATTTTTTTTCAGATGTGACCTCCAGGGGAATTCTCAACGCTCCATACAACTCATTCATATTTGGTTATTTCTTTCTTCAGATGATGTTGATTCTCGGAGGAATAGTCGCAGTCATAGTTATCATCATCATTGGTGAGCGCTAGGGTGTCGTCATCATCGTCAACTAGCACCGTGTTTTATTTTTCAGTCACTTCCTTTTTCTTCGTTTCTAGCACTTCATTGTTTTATTTTCGTTATACACTCATTCATTGAGAATGTCTTCTTTTTTATTTCTGCATGTTTAATTTCACTTTTTATTAATTTATTCTCTTTTTTCACTTTTGTTCTTTCTTTTTTTTTTTCGTTTCTATCAGATGTGGATTCTGTTGATCGGAGTTATACTTGTTATCATTATCATTATTGTCGGTGAGTGTTGTTACACACTTTTTATAATCATATTTGCACCTAATAATACTTTATTCTCCTCGAATATCTTTCACAGGATGCAAATTTTAGTTTATGTGATTATCGAGTAGTCTTCTGTAACTATGTTTTAAATAAGCGTTTTTATTTGCGCTAAAATTTGCATCTTGGCTCATATACTCTGATTACAATGTGCTGTGCGATGCATACATTACCACAGATAAGAATGATTCTCGTCTGTGCACATTACAAGCAAATTTTCTGAACTTATAAAGAAAAATAGAAAAAAAAAAAAAAAAATTTTTACCAGTACTCAGTTGAGTTTGCCTGTATCAATGATTGTACGATTGATCTTTATCAATTGTGTGATTTGTGTCATTGAGAAATGATGGCATGATGCGTACTCTAATAACCATGTTTCCTTCCACTCCTCTCCCTCTCTCTCCCAAATCCCAGTCTGGTTTACCCAAAAGTAAACTAACAAAATAAAAACAAAAACACAGCGTGTAAGTTACATTTGAGCAGTAGCCTCTTTTTCAATTCTTCTTCTTCTTCACCTCTTTTTATCACCATTCCCCCCTCCCGCAAAAAGTGCGATCTTTTTTGTTCTCAAAAAGAGTCAAACTGCTAGGTTATTTTGTTTACTACTTCACTTCGCATGAAGATTAATTTTGATTAATTGATTCAGTTCAGACTTTTTTTTATAATTTTAGTTTTTTTATTCATCTCAAAGGCAGATTAGATGTAATGATCTCAACTTGAATTTAAAAAAAAAAAAAAAATTATATATTGAATTCTTCCCCTTCAAGTCTGTAAACCAATGGCTTAAAGTTTTTGAATTTATTTATTCAGAGTTAATTTCCGTTCTGATGCCATTTCAAATTTAGCATGTTTTGTTTTGGAAATCAATTCCCTCCAAATTAAAGTAATATTGACTTAATTATCAAGATAATAATAATAAAATTTTTTTTCAAGAAATCAAATTTCCGCTGTTGAAACGAGGGAATTGTTGGCCATTGTCTAGTATAGAACTTTCACTTGAATCAATTTAGTTGAAAAACTCACACATGATTATATTATAATTCTTGGCTCTTTTTTTTTTTTTTTTTTTTTTTTTTTTTTGTAGTCTGGCTGACCATGGACTACATGTGAATGATGAGTGAGAACCAAATCAACTCTGCTGTAATTCTAGCTCGTAGTTTAAGCGGTCATGAGATGGTTTCTTGGCGGAATTGCGTTTTTTTCCTGCGTTCCTCTCAACCTGCGTTAATTTCTGTTTGTTTTCAGTTTGGGTGGTGCAATCTCAGAAGAAATGAGCCCTGTAGCCGCCAGTAACCACCTCTTCACAGCAGACTCACTCCTGCTTCCCTTCAGCCTCCCTTCCACGCCCCCTCACCCCGGATGAGGTCCCCCTGGGACCCCCGACCTCTTCCCATTGGAACCTCATCTTGATCAAACTGAAGACTTTTTGGTTCTCTTTATTTATTTTTTTTTACCATAGCAATTAACCAGAAATTTGCTCCGTTTTTCTCCGGTGCTGTGTAAACTACTCACGTTGTGATGCCCTTAATTGAACGTATAGTGATTAGTTCCTCTCTTTACGATGGATGGTCTAGTCTATAAAATTTCCGGATATTAAATGAAAAAAAGTTTATTATGTATCTCGTATACCCATAACCCTGTTGAATTTTATTCTCAATAATCTTATTATTATTATCTTAAGCGTTATGTTATTTTTTTTTTGTTTTTTTTTTTTTTTCTGTTTAAATTGGGTTTTTTTTTTTTCGCACTTTGTACAAATGTATGTATGTAAATGTTTAAGCCCTGTTTCGATGCATGTAAATTTATGCTAATTGCGTCTATAAACCTCAGTGACCCCCTTGTCTCAAGGTCAAAAGTTCAAACTGCGTTTGACTAAAAAACAGATCTGTGAAATCATTCCGTGTGTTTTTTGCATTATAAGCATCGCTTTTGAAACTTCTAAAACGGCAAAAGTCACACATTTCTATTGCTCTCTTTGTGCTTAGCTAACTCTTCCTCTAGTCAACCGATGACATAATTGTGAGCTGCATGTAATCATTTCCCAGGCATTCCATACTATAGTTTCATGTATAGAGAGGAAACGGAATATCGTAAAACAAACAAATATATAATAGTTATTTGATGAAGCAGCTTTTTTCTCTCCTTCTGATTATATTTTTAGATAAATTGGGGGGAAAAACCCTAAATTTCTGAAACTTTTTTTTTTTTTACCGACTATCAATGTGAATCTAATTTAGTCACTGCCTCCGTCACTTGTAAATTCTAAGGACGGAAATGTTGACTATTGTATTTTTCTTTTCTTCTTTCTCTTTTCCGTTTGATTGATTTACAAAACACTTCTCAATGACTTTTAACAACTGTATAATTATTCAAAATTGCTCCTGTGTTGTTCAGTTGTAGGCTGTTCTCTTTATCTGAATATAAAATAAAATCGTGTAGTGAATGGATTACCAACACTTTGTTAACTTCAGTTCATAATTTACCGAATTACCCCAATATTTTATTGCAGAAAAGAATAAATAGATAGAAATAGCTTTTGATCAAAATATCACCAGGTGTTTTTCAAGTCGTCAAGATCAGAGAGATTACGTTCACAACAAGAAGATGGATTCACATCCCAGTTATAGATGAATGAATTGCGAGTTTTAACTTCCTGAGTGCACAATCGTCCAGTTCGCTTGAGATTCTCGTTCTTTTCACGCATCATATTGACGTCTTGTTTATGCGTTACAATGTATTTGTTTGAGCAGCCACGCGACACAAACTCTGTGTCGAAACGAAAGTCATGCAAACGTTTAACGTCCAGAGGTGCTAACCAAGCCCCAACAGACACGTCCTCACTGTTGTATCGCTTCAGGAGAGCTGAGTTTTCAGCAATGAAACTGACGAGCTTAGCCGCCAGAATGTAACCCCCCCCTCGGGCGTGGGGCAGATAGCGATCACACAAAACCCATGATTTCTCAGCCCATTGCCCTGTTTTCTTCACGTTGGCTCGGCCGTCAAAGAAACCCCAATAGAGATTGTCACACTTGATTCGAGTCAACTCCTGATACAATCGATCAATGTTCACGAAGGTATCATCATCCCCTTTGAAAATAAAATCAGCCTCAACATTTCGGTTGACCCACTCGAAAGACCGCACAACTTTATCGGTGAGGTTGAAATAAGAATCATGGAAATCTCGTAACAACACGAGGTCCTCGTTAATGGAATGTTCATACTCAAGAGTTCCCAGTTGCTCTGCCGAGAGAGTCTTTGTCCCGATCACAAAATACGCTTTAACATCACTGGGTAATTTCAGCAACCATGTTTCACGAATAGTGTTGCGTCGTTCGTAGTATTTTGGTCCGGTGAGAATTAGAATGACAAGGAATGCTTTCACCTCCTTCGTGACTTCCCTCGCGATGAAAGAGGATGGCTGTGATGTCTGCCACCATCGTACAATCAGAAGAATCACGAGAAAAAAGAGAAGGATGCCCAGCCGAGATTTAAGATGAAGTCGTCTGAATATTTTCCACTGAAACATGATCTTTCTTGTCAACCACGACATAGAGTATCATCGCCATAACTGCAAAAAAATCATAAGCTAGTAAGTGAACTTTTATCAAACACTTGAATCAAATTACTACCGGCACCGGCACTTGATGAGTTTCTGGAGTTAGGGATTAAATTACAGTACTCAAGCTGACCAGCATGGCGGTGAATAATCAAATATTAGACGGCAAAAAAGATTGCACTTGGTTAGGTCAGGGCCACTCATTTGACATTGCTAACTTCTTCTGGTTTCCTACAAGAACTCAACATACTAAAAGGGCATCTATACCCAACGGAAACCCTTACAAGTTGATTGCCTTGAATTTCAAGTTGGATATCCATTTGATGATTTGCATGCTCGGAGCTATAGGACCATAAACATATGTATGGTCATTATAGAGTACAGTCGAACCTCGTTATACTGTCAATTGCTATAACGACAGCCGCGCTTAACAGCAGCATTTGCATGACCAATCTATATCCATGTTAAGCACCTCGTTATAACAGAACCCTTGGTTTCCGACACCGACAGGGCCTCCCCTGTGACAAAACTATGTTTTATGCCAAAAATTGCCTTTCTATACCGACACTGCTAACTTATTCTTCAGTTTGATTGACAGCCATCGACGGCCTGCATGACGTGTTAATTGCTATTTGTTGCGCCTGGTATGTGGGCTGTCGGCAAACTTGAAAGCCAGTGATTATAGTCTTGTGTCTTGTGTTTTGAAAACCATTAATATGCAATCACCATTGTGAAATGTTATTGGAACAAAATGTGGCAAACTTTCCTTCGCTTTGATAGATCATCGAGCGAGTGACTAATTGAACTCGAGTGACACAGCAGATTCCAAGTAAAACTCCAAGTTCACAACAAGTGCAGAGCTAGTTGACTCTGTTGGTCAATTAACCCTTACCCTATGGTGTTAACATTGACTGCAACCCTGTTGATCAATTTTGCCACATTAACTCTGACCGCTTTAATGATTTCACTTAGAGCTCCTTACTGTGACTATATAGTTTACTTGACTGTATATAGTTCATTTGACTGTATATAGTTTACTTGACTGTATATAGTTTACTTGGCTGTATATAGTTTAACCACACATATGTACATAACTATATGTACATATACTAATCACTAATACATGTAGGCCTATAATAATAATAATAATATCATTTATTCCCCATAAAAATAATGGTAATTAATGAGTTAACAGAAAAAAAAGGGGGGAAAAAAAAAAAAAAAAAAAAAAAAAAAAATTGAAAGACCAATAATCAGGCATCAGACAAATAA
>KB295796.1:76483-177223 GCA_000328365.1 Capitella teleta | reverse complement strand
AAGCGATTTTCTAGGACACCTACCATGTTCCTCATCCTGAAACAGTAAAAAGGTCAGCCAGAGTGCACCACGCATGCGCTTTCGTTTCGTAAACAACAAAGATGTCCTTTTATGGCGAACATGCTCTGCTCTGATTGGCTGAAATCGATAGCTTCACGAGGGGAACGGAACCAATCAGCCATCAGCCAAACCAAGCCATCAGCTGACGTTTGCCTCCTATACTTCGCAATGGAAGCCATTCTCCCATAGGCGCAATGCTAACCCCGATATTCGGAATGCATTATTTCCTTACGCTTGCATCCAGGCATGGTGTTTTTGGCACGGAATGCTATCAATTGGTGCTATGAGTCAATAGAACATCACTTAAAATTTAGTTCCCCATCCCTTTAAGGGATATTTTCTGCCTAAGATTTGTTTATAGAAGGCATAAGATTATCTTCTTCCAGTCGAAGATCCCAATTAGTGTTCTAGTGCATGAATAATTCACTGGGAGATCTGGTTCTCTGCTCCGTTGACACTTGACAGTTGACACTACTAGATCGAGTCTTGTGGCCCAGCCGTGAAATTTGCGCCGTCTGACACATCGCACAGATTCCCAATTCGTAATCAATAATTACATGTACTTGTAATTTCTTCTTGTAAATATGTGTGTGTTGATTAATTATTATGCCTATTATAAGGCTTCTATAGTTAGTATGAGGTGACCTGATCTCTGAAGTCAGTTGTAAACTTGCAATATCCCATAGCAATAAACAATGTACATGTAAACAGCTTATATTAGAATGCACCTGTTGATGTAGGGTGAGGCATGAGTTGATGAGGCATTATTGGGTTTTACGGCTCCCCCATCCCGTTCCGTTGATACAGAAGCCCGGGACTGGGGTCTCGCCCCACATGAACTCTTATCGAAACATCCAAAAGGGGGTTCTTCAGCCTGCATTCTACCTATGAGACGATTGTAAACAGCACCCAGCTTTAGTTGTTATGCAGCACTGCAGAGTCACCGAACAATTATAATTATAACGAATTACAATTATATTACACAATCATAAGGCCAATGACCCAATCAGGTCTCGAATCCAAGACCTCGACCTCCATGGTCAGCATAGGGGTGCACTCACGCAATCAAACTTGACTGACCTACTTGACGCCCTTTGATGATAATGATGATTATTATTATATACATAAAAACTAAAAAAAAAAAAAAAAAAACAGATCCACATACTTTGAAGCCACTGGTTTGTCACTCCGCAAAGCCCTCACCGAAGGAGTTGTAAGGCGCAAGAGGGGCACGCCTTCATTTGGAAGAACAAAGCTAACAGGTTTAGAAGTTTTCACAATTTTATTCATTGATTATGAGCAATCTCGTAACTCTTGTTCACTCCGGATGCCTTCCAAATTCAATGCAGTGTTCAGGCTTTAAGTGGTCTCCTCTTCCTCCGGATCCACCATGTGAACTGCATATAGCCCATCTTAGAAATATGAAAATAAAAGACAACAGAATCAATGCATTGAAATAGTTCTTTGCTCAATGAAAAAAAAATAGGGGACGTTGGAGATGGGGGGGCGGGGTGGTTAATTACATGGATTCACAGTTCATCAATCTAAATTTATATGTTGTATGAATGGGGTTCTTTCACCATTGATATTGGTTGATTGACCCACTTGATATTGATGGTTATTGATGAGCCGGACATGAAGAGTAACTTCTAAGAATTTAACTATCAAAAATTAATAATAATTACATGTATATATTATTGTCAAAACTGCAAAGTATTCTCAGGCATAAGCTCATACACTAGTAAGCAACCGAAGCATGCCTTCCATTAAAATCAGAATATATATAACATAATATCCGAACCAGAACCATATATAAACATAATAATATCAGTATACTATAACTTGTAGATCATAAAAATATATTTCATTCAGTGTGTTTATGAGAGGTTTGCAGAATCAAATTTTTGACATACCGCAACTCATCTATTGATTATGTTTCAATTGAGTGCAAATGAAATTTAGTACATTGTACATTGTACTTCATGCATGGTACCAGTCTACAAGCAGCTTACTTTAGCTGTAAAAATACAATTTCATCAAATAATCAAATATGGTAATTATAAATCCGTTTTGTGCAATGACATTATTATGATTATTCACACAAAGATGGTAGATTCGTACACTGTAAAGTATCGACTAGTAAATTGTTTTGTCATTATTAGAGATTCAGGTAACTGCCTGTGTCAGTCTGCCCTTTGAGTTTAAGCCTGGTTTCGCTATTTTAATACATGAAATTATCGCATGGCATGAAACTTTCACGATATTAGCGGCCACATTTAACTGCGAACATTAGATGCACATGAAATATTTCTGGGTGATTTTATACTATATGACAAAACGCTTGACCACAAATAATTGCAGCGAATAAAGGTCTGAACCATAAAACTGCAAAAATTTCCTGTTCTGCAGGACTACCGGTAATTAAGAAACATTTATAGAAGCATGAAACATAGACATAGTATAGTAATACATATGTTATGCTGCACACACTACAATTTATTAGCACTGTTAGCAGATGTTGTACACTTGAAATGAAATATGTATAGACTCAAGCGAAATGGCAGTCGGGCAAACTGACTAGTACCCATGTGAATATGGTACTTTGTCGAGCACTGCAGGTGTCTGGGCAAGGAGGGAAAATAATTGACCATAATTAAATAAGAAATGCTGACCTGCTGAATGGACTGTCAACATTTCACGCGTCCAAACGGGTATGGTTCAGGGGGACGAAATCATTATGCAGGCTCACAGCATGGCAATCAATTCAGGTTGCTCGGTGATTCATTAATCTGAAATCAGGAATTGAATTAGCATTTGTTTATGATTTTTACCTGTGCAATGCATATGGTCATTGTGATTGACTCAATTTTTGTGGCATATTAATTTTGAAGCCGTGTGGCATATGAATTTTGAAGCAATCATTAATTAAAATTGTAATCATATTATTGTAATTTGTAGTTAAATTAGTGACTATAAACACAATTGCCTTTCAACAGGGTCATCCCTATGAATGCTTGCATCATTGCACAACAGGGGCATATAAATTCATTTATTTATTTGTTTATTTAGAATCAAATTAAGATAATTATCAAGTACTGAAAATAATAGTAGAATTTCGTAGATGACTAAATCATAAGCTCATGAGTGCCAGAAATATCCGTTTGCATAAAATTAATACACTCCCATTATGATTACATAATCAGATCAGAAAATAAGATGGTCATGGTGGCAGAGATCAGTTTACACTCGTGACATAGTCAAATCACCTAGATCGATTATCTAAAATTCTACTGTTCACCGCTATTGCTGAAACAGTTCTATTAAAGTAAATTTACTCACTTGCATGGTTGTACTTGTCTGGTTCGCTGTTCAGACTTCGGTGTTTTCGACAACAGTCACACTCAGAGTCAGACACTGTGTGTGAGTCTGTCTGTGAATCGAGGGCGACCGGCCGGCCTCCTGATAGCTTTTTTCCGTTTCAATACGATCATGTGACGATGGACCGAAGTTCTCTTTATCGCAAGGTGTGGGCATAGCTTATGATCTGCCCAACGAGAGCAGGGAGGTCGGAAAACGTCGCTTCATCGTTGCCGTGATCGGACATCTTTGTTGTTTACGAAACGAAACTGTCAGTATTGCGCATGCGTGGTGCACTCCGACTGACCTTTTTACTGTTTCAGGATGAGAAACCATGGTAGGTGTCCTAGAAAATTGCTTGTTAAAATAAGAAAAATAGCGAAAAATATTTTTTTTAGCGCCTGACTGGTGGCAAAATGATTATTCTATCTATTTCCGAAAAGAAAAGAAAAACTTATCCAGGGGTTTAGTCGCAGGACACGCTGATATGACCAGCCCCATTGTAAAAGATGGGGAACTCGGTGTTTCATCACAGCGACTGACGTCACGCCTAATTAGCATTATATCTCCCGCGAAATCGTTAGCGATGATATTCCTTGTGTGGGTCAGGCATAGGAATCATGTTTGGTGCATCAAATAATGACTCAAAGTCCATTTTCAACCAATTCTTTCTTCCTTTAAACTGCTTTAATCAGTAAGTTGTTAGCTGTCTGATCGAACAACAGATCAACCAGGAAACATACCGTATTTTGGCAGAGCTGCTCTTGTACGCTGTATACATCTCTTATTCAAATAAAATAATGCTTCATTGACAAGGATTAGAAAATAACCCAGCGGTCTCGACCCCGCACCCCTGCCTTCCTCCAGCCACGAACACCCCTGAATACAGTCAACTGTGCTGTCACTCTCTCGCCTCAATCTCCATATGGTGTCTGGCGTCATTGGAAACTCATTTTATGAGAGAGTGTAATGCATCAATCATGTGGCTACTATCTTAATGCATGAATTATACAGAGTGGCCCACAAGTAAAATGATGAAAGTGTGCTGTTAAAATCGCAGATAGTCGAAGTTTGCATGTGGTAACTTGTTCGAGACCAGGTCTGGGCCCTGGCAATATGATTGGGAATTATAACTGTAAGTATTCTTTATAATTATAATTAGACTACTGCCTATAACTATATGGTAGAATGCAGGATAAATATCTCTTTGAATTATCTATAAAATAATATGGGCATAATATAGTACACATAGTGGGGAATCCCAGGTCCCTGGCTTCTTTTCTTGTGCCCGCATTGCCGGAATGGGTTGAGTTGAGCCGAAAAAACCTTATTATGCCTCATACTGTGGATACCTGGATATGGAATGATATACAGTAAAACCTGTGTTAGCGGTCACCTGAAGTCAGCGACATCCTGTCCTAAGCAACCTCCCTAAAATCTGCCCGACAACTTTAACATGTAAGTGACCTTGTATTCAACAACCACCTGTACAACGCAACCAGCGACCGGTCATTATCAGTCCCAATTGACACTTTATGAAGGTCATGACCCCCTACGGAAAAGTCTGAGAACGACCAAGGCCTACAACATTATAATCGTTATTATTGATGTGCATATGTGAGGGTCCAGGGCAAAACAGGTCACATAGGTCAGGATAAATTTTTTTAGTTTGAGGCACCAGTAGACCCCGGAGCCGCCGCCGATATGTACTAGCCGCCGCCGATTGGACGTTTAGCCAGCCGCCGCCGATAGGTGCCATTGGCTAGCCGCTATCAGCCGATCACGCTATCAGCGGGTCTCAGCTGATTCAATTCAAATATTTTACATTCAGTATTACAAGAAGTTATAATTTGTACAAGTCTCTATTTTGTTTATAGTATTGTTTATATACCTACTATTTGAGCTATCCGTGGAAGTAGATTTTATTCAATTTGCTTCATTAAAATTAATTTAATGATTTATACCATACTGTATATATGCCCATACATATATGTTGTCTCAAAATATATCGAACTGACGTAGGATGCGCATTGCACAGTATGCGTACTAGGGTTAATGTAAAACATTGCCTCATGAGTGGAGCAATGGTTGCTAGCTACATGTATATTTATGATAGGTCTACTACTACTACTACTACTACTACTACTACTACTACTACTACTACTACTACTACTACTACTACTAATAATAATAATAATAATAATAATAATAATACTAATAATAATAATAATAATAATAATAACAATAATAATAGTAATAATAATAATGATATATGTAATAATAATAATAATAGTTTGCCTTCCATCTCGAGATATATGGGTCGAGTCATGGGTTCATGACCCCGGGCTGAACCAATCAGTGAGTGAGCCTGTGTCAGCTGGTTTAATTGGTATGCAAGTATGTCAAACTACATGTCATAATATGCAAGCTACAAGTCATGGGGGGTTCCATTTTATGCCTTCTGGTTCGTTTATTTTATTTAATATGTGACGTCGGACTGCATTATAAGAGAGTTCTGTTGCAGATCTTCTCATTGATATAAAATATGGCGGGTTTCGCCAAAAAACTACTGGCAATTCGTGGGGTCAAAAACTGTGATTATCGGCCATTGTTTTGGACTTTTTTTCTATAATGCCTCGAGGGTGCTGTTGGAAAATGTATTATTTGAGGCACTTAGGATATTAATTCATGCCTAAAACTTTGGGATATGGTGCACGGATGATTTATGAAGGCTCTGAGCCCAAAACCTGAAAACTGCTTATAATCACCCCACATGGTGTTTTTTCGCTCATAGCTCGCTTTCGCAATTTGCGACTTGTGACCGGTTTTGCCGTGGACGCTCATATATGGTCTGACCATTTGACACGTACCTTCTGTTGAGTATTTGATGAGCGTCAACAAGAGAATCGAAACTGATGAACTGGCTAATCTAGTAGATGTATCACTGACCGGATAGTTGATGTCTATGTCACTCTATGAACCCACAGAATATTGGAGAAAGTCAATTTTGATGATCGGAGCTTGATATTTCAGTTTAACGAAATAATAGTGATACAAAATTAAGAGGTTGTTATATTAGCCACTACACGACCTAACACACATTTATTTTCTACATGAAATTGAACGAAATTCATTTGATCTTTTCTTGTTTTGCACTCTAAGTATCTCACTAATTGACCAATCAGAAGAGCTGGATATCGACGGTGTGCACCAGCTGTCACATCCTGCCGGACCTTTAATTAATAAACGAAAATAACAATAACCTGGTCCAGGAAATCACGAAGACTCTAAATATCCCGCACATTTTGTAATAAACGTTATTATATATATATTTATTTGATCATGTTCCTGTATGAATAACTATCATGTGTATCGACATAAGCTGAGATCGGAGATAGTCTCGTTTCCAAGACTCATGACTATTGAAATGTCTATAACTCTATTGAGTTGACTGCTAGTACTACTGCTAGTCCTATTCATTCTCAAAATTCGGAGGGGTTATATGACAAGTGAACCCAAAATTCTGTATTCACTGATTCATTTTTCACTAGGGATGGGCTCGACTAGGCACAGTCGCTCGCGATATCGCATCGATATTGGATAATTGGTAGCCATGATAACTGACTCGTTGAATTTCTGTGAACAGTGAATTGTGGCCTACACAATAATTTCTGGCCTGGGAGCTCAAAGGCGATTCCTGTGAAATGTACGAATTGGGTGAACTTTCAACATTTCCGTTGCTCCGATAATTGAGTTGTACACTTGTAGTGCAATTTTCAATGTATTTTTAACCAATGGATTGAATTTGAAGCTGAGAAATAGATTGATATCAAATGCAATGTTTGCTCTTGATTTTAAAGAAATAAATTGATATCGCTCACCAGTAAAAAGTATCGAGCGATATGGATATCGGTCATATCGAGCCCATCCCTAGTATTCACTAATTCAGGCTATTGGCGTATGCAGTATTGCAGTAAATAAAGAGTATAGGCCAGATCATACCGGTGGCTGTTTATCCAATATCATCATCATGAAAATCATCTTTCAGTATCAAATCAATAAGAATCTATGCCTATGGGGCCAACCCTGAGACTGACTCACTGAGACTCAGACTATAGTTTGGTAGTTGGAAATCTGTATTGTCAAGTGTTGTAATTGTGCAGTGACCTCAGCCAGTGTAAACCAGTCATCAGAACACTGCCTGCCCTTGGTCAGTGACTCAGGGATAGGCCTATATAATAGTATATATAATTTACTTATATAATATTACCACTAATTTTGAGTGATTCATTCTAGTGGGAGTGATTGTACTTTTAATTGTATGTTTACTTGGAACTGAAAGCCGAATACTTAAGTTCTCTTGCTGAAGACCGAAATGCATAGAATCCTCACAGTTGACTCTCGAGTAATGTTATTTTGTAGTTTTGCTATGTTTACTGCTAGCACTGGTTGATAAAATATAGCAGTAATCTTTGAGAAGAGGTTTTTTCATGTGTTAATTGTGCCAACAGCAATGGTATTATAATACTATTATTAATATAATATTTCAAACATAGAATATATACTTTAAATGCTCTGTACGCAGTGCATCATTTCTTATCTTTTGCAGATCATTATGAGCAGGAAAAGGACAGATAACACAGCATATGCACGACTGAGACAAGACTACTTGCGGCTGAAAAGAGACCCTGTTCCATACATTACAGCTGAGCCCCTTCCTGCAAACATCTTGGAATGGTATTTAGCAATGCAATAAAAAATTTGATTTTCATGCTAGATGTAACAACAGAAACATTATCCTGTAGCTAGGAGGATATTTAGATATTTTATTACTATGAAAAAAATGGAGAAAAAATGTTGCATCTTGAATTCCTCATCACGTATTTTTTACTTGTTCCGTTTCAGGCATTACGTTGTAAGAGGTCCGGAGAAGTCACCCTATGAAGGTTTGTTCACCTATTGGTACCTATTCTCACCCATCACTAAAACGGTGTGTTCTTCAGGAGGCTATTACCATGGCAAACTGATGTTCCCTCGGGAATTCCCATTCAAACCTCCAAGTATTTACATTATCACCCCCAACGGACGATTTAAAGTCAACACAAGGTCAGAAGACCCTGGAGGCTATTTGAACTCTAAGCACTTAATATTTCTTCCATTTCTCAGGTTATGTTTGTCTATCAGTGATTTCCATCCTGACACTTGGAATCCTGCTTGGTCGGTCGCTACAATATTAACAGGCCTCCTCAGCTTCATGGTAAACGCCAACAGCATTCTTTCCCCTTACTTGTATTATATAAATGTTTTCATCAACTCTCAGTTGGAGAAGGCGCCCACTCTGGGGAGCGTTGAGACGTCTGATTATACAGTAAGTCCCTCCTCACTCTTTGAACTTTTGGTCACCACAATTTTACTTATCGCAGAAGCGGCAGCTGGCCGTCAACAGCGGACCATTCAACCTAAAAGACCAAGTCTTCTGTGAACTTTTTCCAGATGTGGTCAAGGTAAAAATTTGTCCGCTGTCATAAAAAAATGTAAAAAATCTTTACAAATTTGCAGGATATTGAAATGCAATTGAAAGCACAAGAAGAGGAACTGAGGAAGAGTTCGTTAGCAAGTACGTCGTTGGTGGGTAGTCGAGCATCTGGTCTGCAGGGGCCTGTTGTGGGCGGGGGGGGTCAGGGAATGCTTAGCTCTACGCTCACCAACCTCTTTGTGATAGTTGGGTTTGCTGCATTTGCATACACTGTGAAGTACGTACTGCGGAGTATTGTGGACTGATTTGTAGCTATTTGTTGTGGTTGTAATTTCATTCCAAGAAGATTGAATAATATCTCCATCTGTGCATGGAATAATTTTGTAGCACCAGCTCTGTTTGCATCCTCATTTGGTTAATTGTATCCTGCAATTTTATTCATTTTATTTGCTTTCAATTACTATCAACAATAAGTCGTTCTTATTTTACTGACCTGAATTACATAAATATTGAATCAAAGTATTTGGTTGTTTCTGTGTTTTCTCACTTATCACTCACTACATGTAGTTGTTATTTAACAGGTCACCTATTCTTTCTCGTATGCATGTACCATTTAGTCTTGGTTTAACCACTGCAGTGGTCAGGCAGAGGATTCAAGTATTCTGAATGAGTATTTGTGGTTGAATGCTTGGGATTATATCTCAGCAGCAGTGATACACATGACTAAGAGATGACCTAAATAGCAGCATTGCTATGCGTTGTATGCGAAATAAGCTCTGCTGTCTAAGCTGCAAGTGATAAAGTAGCCAATAAAAGCAATGTGTTTCTCCTGAATCTAGGCAAAACAACTTGTTCTAAACATCATGCCTTATGCAGTTATGCTTGCTGTGCTTCAACAGTTGAAGGGAGAAATCTAGCAGTGATTGCTGCTAAAAATAGTTTGGCTCTAGTGGGGGTCTATGTAAATAATCAATTCCTGGTCAGAAAAAGGTGGGGTGGGGTTGTAATAGGGAGCGTGGTTTCAACCAGGACAGTACGGTATTGTAAAATCCGTCCAAGACGGCCACCCAGGGACCAGCTGAAAATGGTCGTCTTGGTTGTGGTCATGAAGATTTAATTTCCAGGATGCTTAAAATGACCATCAACATATGTTGATCTACAAATATACATTTCGACCTAAATAACACAGAGGAGCTGTGTGCTCTGTTCTTTGTGATGTTCAGTGTTATGCAAGATCAAACCAGAGAGAAGCCTGCACACTGATTTCACAAATCGTCAGCAAGTTTACTCAGGGAACCGAAAAAGGGGGTCGTCTTATTCCAGGTGGTTAAATGAATGAATGAAATAAATTTTTATTTACATAGCGTCATAATTTCCAATAAAATTGTTCAGTTGCGCTTAACATAATACATGTAATAAATAAAATAATATGAACATAAAAATGGATAAAAAAACACACCGTAAATACACCAGGACTGAGCAAGAGTGGTTGCTATTGACAGGTGGTTATTAACACAGTTTTTACTGTATGTTATATTGTGTAACAGAAAGCATAACAAATTGTGTGTTTATTGTACCGGTAATTTTGTTTAGCATGTGACTGATCAAAACCAACTATCAAATTGTTCAAATGATTCAAGTAAATGTTCATGTGATAACAGATTTAATAGTCCCTTAATAACATGTGCAGATAACATTTGAAAGGGGTACCACACAAAATAACAAAAAACAAATGTACAAAAATAAATGAAAATGTAAGAAGTAAATGAGATTTGTATATCTAATGACATCCAACATACATCTTTTCAATTCTGTGGAACAGTGAATGTTCAGGCCAGAGATATTTCTCACATGAACAATTTAATAACAATTGCCCATTGCGCTACAATGTGCTGTTAATATCAAACCGTGGGAATGCATTTTATTCTTTTGAACGCATGCAATGGTGAGTGTTGATGATCTCGCCTCACATGGGAGCCACGGCATTTTCATCTAATCGATAACTGATTGCATATTCAGGATAATATTGATCACTGTCAAATAAAACGTAAATAGTCGGCTTATTCAAGTCATCCACGCAAGAGTCGTACAAATCGCCGCTTGGCACAGATGGGTTGATAGGAGGGGGGCGAGTGTAGTCTTTTTTGCCCTTAGTGTACCGACCCACCAAGCAGCGGACAAGGAACATCCACTTCACATCCTGCTGACTTCCAGAACGACAGTACTTGTCGCTCAATGAAGCTTCTAGTGCAAAGTATGAACCTTTGCCATAAATCGTTGCATTCTTGCCACAAACTCTTGGATCAAAATTCTGCCGAAAGATAGCGTGTACTGTGTACGGATCAGATGTACCATGAAAGAGCTGCAGTTCCTTCACCACTGAAGACTTCTTCAACATGCTCTGCTTCTTGCCAAAGAACTTACTCCACAAAAACAAATTCTGTATCTTGAAAATGTCACAGATGGTCCGACCCTCCCGTAAGGTTTTGTGGAACTCCGATGCCACCAAATGGAACGGAACCGAATCGGGATGCATGGGAATCAACTCCACTTCCTGCAGAGGGTCCACTGGGGTCCAATCTGAAGGACGAGAAAACGGAATTGGCAGGTCAGCCGGCGGTGGCCGCTCCAAACTGTGGAAAGAGAAAATTTACCGGATTGAGAAGTTTGTAGGAATTAAATATGTTAAATTTACCAATAAAATAAAATTAAATAATATTAAATTAAAATAAAATAAAATTAAAATTAAAATAAAATAAAATTAATAAAATTAAATCTACCATTAAAAAAAAACAACATAGCAAAGATAATAAATAGAAAGAAGAGGACAAGAAGAGGCTAAAACTCACAATTTCTTCATGAGGATATCGGATTCAGAAATGAAAATTGGTCTCCTTCTCAGCTGCCATTTATTGCCAGCCATATTCTTCATTGTGAAGGATTGTAAGTCGATGAAGAAAGTGTTGACAGCTGCTTCCTTTGGAGTTGAGGTGATTTCATAGCGGTAGATAAGTTGATTGTGCAGATATTTAGATTCTAGAACACTTTGTAGTGGGGTCTTCTCCTGTCAGAGAAAAGGAAATGTGATCATGTGGATCTTTTATTGATTGCTATATACCATGCCGAATTCCTTCCACTCAGTTCCTTGTAACCAGAACCAGCGCCACTGAGTGGCAACACAAGACTCAGTCTTCACATACGAGGGGGTTGACAATCTTGAATTCACAACAGATTAATATCAATTATTGGATTATCAAAATTCTATATAAATACCTTCTGATAGATGTAGTGGTCCATGTTTCATTACCTTGCACAGCGATCTGCATATGAGTGAAATTCACGATGGCATGCAGTTGGAGGAGTATGTCACTTGGAGAAAGTACGAACAGCTGTAAAGAAAGTTAACTAATTCTGATGAACAGCCAATGAATATTTGTACACACATTTACGCTGGCTTCATCAGCATAAGGATTGCAGAACGCCTGCTCAATATTTTGAGATTCATGTGATGATAAGTTCTGCCAAACTGTTTCATTAAGAATCTGAAAATAAATGCAGTACATATATACCTGGTAACATATAATTATAATATCAGATCGAGATATAACCAAAATAATGATATGTATACTATATAATTATATATGTGACCCCTCGCACCGAAACCCGCACTAAGTTGCTGAGCATATTCCCGAGAAACAAGCCTTGAGACTCACTGCCTTGAGAGGTCAGATGGGTTCAAAATGTTGATTTTCATGTTTTGACGGCGAAATAAAGAAAAATATCTCCTCTTAATTTCCTCACATACAAGAATCATGTCAGTCTGTGACCAATAGGTTATTATATTTTGTGTATAATTAAGCCTATTGGAGTATTGCATTGACAGTTGACTAATTCTGATTCTTTGCCAACCTTTTAACGTGAATTTCTCATCGTCGATTAATATACCGGTGGGGTTGATCCGTGAACAGACTGTAACTTTTGAACTACTGCTCCTATTTAGATAATTATTGCATCAAACTGAACGGATTTGTATCAGCTATAAGGAGGCATTAAAACCTAAATATGTGACAATGCGACTCGTGCAGGTTTCGGCACGAGGGGTCACATATATTAACTGATTACTGTATAATTGAGCATATTCAAATTCATGAGAATTAAATTATAATTATAAGAATGGTATATCCACAATATAATTATGTAATTACCTGCCAGACATATGGCACTTTGTGATGGACGAATTCACAGACATGAGATGCACTGCAGCCGCCTTGAATGAAAGATTCGCAGATCCTGGCATTGGATGATTCCTCAAGAAGCAAAAAGGATGAATCCAAACTTGACATTCTCCTTCCAGTTTTCAGTCGATTATCTCAATAAAATTCTAGTCACGAAGCTCTAGATTCTAGATCGAGTACCAGCCATCCCAGATACTAACAGCACAGTCTCGATCATTTCCTCAATTGCAACATCATGAAACGGCTGTGGAAACCGAAACTACAATGGGAATTCCCCTATGACTGTAAATAACATAAAGTAATGCCTACGTCACGGAGTTTCCCCAGCCCAGTGAACGGTGTTAGCCAAATGTGATACATATACCGTGTACTGCATATCTACATTTTTATTTTTCTTCTTCATTTCTTTGGAAAACTACCGGACAGTTTACCATTTGCAATGGTATTCGATGATACGTTATGATTTTGGTATCTGAAAATGTCTGATGCCCTTTAGGTTAATATTTGATGGTCTGTTGATCCACCCATTTTCACTAAGGTAAACAATTTTTGTTTATTTTTAGTTTTTTATTCTCTCTACAAAAAACGGTGACCGGGATCGGATATGTAATTACAAATAACAATATCGTGCGCACGAAATAGCTATGTTGTTCCTCCGAGTTAGTTGCATGGTGACGGTCATGGTCATGGTACATCATAGTGCATCACTACGTGATATAATCATAATCATAATGATAATATCATACGTGATAATAGGGTCTGCCTAAAACCCTAAAACGAGTTTGTTTGCCCTAAAACGAGTTTGTTTGCCCTAAAATGAGATTGTTTTTGGGCAAACAAACTCGTTTTAGGGCAAACAAAAAAATCTCATTTTAGGGCAAACAACTCATTTTAGGGCAAACAAGTCATTTTAGGGCAAACAAAAACAATCTCATTTTAGGGCAAACAAACTCATTTTAGGGCAAACAACTCATTTTAGTGCAAACAAAAACAATCTCATTTCAGGGCAAACAAAGTCATTTTAGGGCAAACATGTCATTTTAGGGCAAACATGAACTTGTTTTAGGGTTTTAGACACACCGCAGATAAATCGGGCAAGGTCACACAGACTCATTGTCTCGGTGTAGTATGTCAGTTATGGGATACTAACTAACCATATGTACTATTGCTGACATAGTCACATACTTATGATACTACAGCGAGACGATGCTTGACTGTCAACAGGGTCAAGTCATGCAATTTTGAGATACTTTCTTCCATGTTGACTGAACGTTCTTTGCAGGGAAGGCATGCCACAAGGCTTCAGGATTCATCCTGGGTCTGACCTCTACTTTTTGGGTCTTTTACGTACAACTATGATATCTAATAATTAAATAAATCCAAGTTATCTCGTTAAACTAATCTGAACCATATTAATGGCTCCTTGGACTCAACCAGCCTTCAGCAGGACATCAGTGTGTGAGATTCTCATGGACAGCTACATAATTTATTTATTTTTTAACATGTTGACATTCAACACGTAGATGAAATGGGGCCTCTTTCGATCGTTAGCCACAAGATGCGGCACAACATCCTACAGCCATGAGTGTTTGCTCATTACTCTTAAGTATCAGACAGCAATTTCACCTGCTTTATAACCTTCTATATGGTTGCACTTAGAGTAAAAATATCTTGGAGTGCTCATATGGGCTCTGGCACGAGTGAGGCTGGCACCCACACCAGGTTAATAATTTCTATCTCTGCCAAGGAGCCTCGGCTTCAAAGTGTAGTAATGAATGATTGTATGAAATTTATCTTTGCAAATATTCTGTTAGCACTCTATTGCAATGTCAGAGCATGCTTCATTTCCTTGGTTTTTGAACCCTACCAACCACCCGTACTGGATCCAATGCTGGTACTGGTGTCTGAATTATACGATGGCTAATTCTGTATATTTTTTTTCATTCAGGTGGTGTAGACTCCAGCCATCATGTGGCAATACTTCTGGGCACATGTTGTGTATCATCTCACGCGATGGTTCCCTCGCAATAACCGTGTGAAAATGTTGGTAAATTCTACAGAAATCTCTGCTCAATCGCTCCCTTCTTTTTCTCTTGCAGTCGTGTGGTGATATTAATTTTCACGTTTGCCCTTTTGGTGCCTCAGGGCTTCATAATGGCTCAACCGGACACTTCTCACTTCTGTGGCCAGCATCTGCTTGAGTTCCTTATTGTGGCCGTGGTGTTCACATTTTGTATGATTGGTGAGTTCTAGTTTCTTATAAAGAAAATTTTTCAAGTTTTTATTATGTTTTACGGTGTGCTCATGCCCAAGATTATAGTTTTTAATAGTCATTAATTTATGATATGTTAATGTATATTCCAAGGTTTCTCATTCCTCTTCACTACTATGGATCCTGTACCTTGGGAAATCAAACTGGCTTTCCACATTTTTGGTGGAATCACTTTTATTGTTGGAGTCACAAATACTTTCTTCACAGCGTATGCTGGTGACTGCGTAAGTTTCTTATACTGCTACCACTCAATCCACTGCTCATTATGGGAATCTTACTTCACAGAAAGTGAGCACTAAGGAGTTGTATTACTTCTCTGTAGCCGCTGCCGTCTTCACCATGGTAACCACAGGTAAGTGCTTGAAGCTTTGAATCATTACGCCAGCTTGGTTCACAAGGGTTGCCAATAGGCTTTCACCCTCAAGCTATTTATTCACCCGAACTGTTTTTAATTTCATGTCTGTGTTATTATTTTCCAGTGTTTTTCCTTGTGACTGTTCCATTCTGGATCATCAACAGAATATGGAAGAATTCTGTCTTGGACATGAGAAACAGAGAAGGTCTCTGCTATGAACCTGTCAAGTGTTGCTCTTGTGTGTGGCATGTCTGATGCGACTGGATATTGCTATGTTCTCAACCCGTCCAAATCCCATGATAAATGGAAAGAGAGTGCTGCTCTTATGTAATGTTTGTAAATCAAATTTTTTCTTCTTTAAATTTTTTTTTTTCTGGAAACATTTTTATTTTTTGCTCTACATTCTTTCTTGAAACATCTTTTTTTTCTCTCCATTATTTAATAATTATTTTACATATATTAATCTTCCGTCCAACTGTATTCTTGCCCATTGTGATAAACAGATGATCCAGCTGAGCAATGAATTCTACATTACATGCACCAGTATTACAAAATGTATTGTTGAAAAATACTCATTATTTCTTTAATTTTTTCCATTTTTGTGTGATGTTTTCTCATTTTATTTTGTTTTATTTTCATTATAATTACTTTTGTAATTTCATATGCAATCACAACTCATTAATCCCTTGGAAACGGCTGGATAAACAAAAAAGTCTAATTGTATTACACAACCATGAGGCCGGATTACTTGAGGCGAAGATGAACAAGGTCTGACTGTATATTAATTTGTGTGTATATTGCTTAAAATAATAATATTATTGCTTTTCAACCCATATAATATTACAGGTTCTATGAATAAATATGAAAATTTGATGATTTAAATACATACATGTATGTACCATATTACATTCCCTCATTATAGGCCAAAAATGCATTAATAAAATTCCTCTTTATAATGCATGAATATTCAATAGTAATTAAGTGCAGCAACAGCCTATAATTCCTTGGGACGTCTGACCTACCGGTAATTACATAACAGAGCTTCATGTAATACTAGTACATACTAGTTTCCTGACAATACAGACAGCAGCTGGCTGCATTCTGTCATTAATTTTCACACAATTAGAATTATTCAATGGTGAATGGCAATGACAAACAATGGAGGCTTTCATTGTGATTTTATTCAGATATGTTTGCCAATTCTGATGGATTTCACTGCCTCATCACCCATTGCTGTCCACACAGTTGCCTGGAAAATAAATAATTAAATTGTTTGAAAATAATAGTTTATAATAATTAAAAATTCTTATTTTGTTATTCCTAGTTTTTAGAAAGCTAAAATTGACTCACAATTACAGCCATTTGGTCTTCCTCAGCTCTATCTCTCAATCGGTCAAGCTCCACCTTGCTATGGACGTTACAGATGTTGGTCAACTTCAAATCACTTCTCAGATGACCATTGATGTCCATTAGAGTGCAGTATCCATCGTGGTCCATTCCTAGAACCTGAGAATGGTCAGATTAACCACAATTACTGACCAAGCTACGTCAAATAATAACTGACCTCATATTCTTGGCGCTTCACAATTGGAACTTGCATGTTGTGAGTTGAGACACAAATATCGTCGACTTTCTTCTCGCTGAAGATGTTGAGGCCAACCAAATGTATCTGAAACATTCATTGATTGCATAATACCTATGATTGATTGACAAACCTTAGCATGTCCATGTTTTCCGGGAGCGGAGGTGTTCATCTCGATGATCTTGCACGGATTTTGGTTGAGCAGAGCGAAGCCGCTTTTCCTAAGTGAAGAGCACTTCTGAGGAACCGTGTTGGAGGCGACGTCGCCCTCTCCGCGACGAGACTTTCCTGACAAATATTAATTAGCATCTTACTTTTGATTCCAATTGCCGATACATTGTAATCATCCTTTAATACTAGTAAAATGAAAATAGCAGATACCAGAACGGAACTGACATGTAGACCTAAATCTACTGGTTAATTTAGATTTTGATTGCTGCGGCCCGTTGGCTCTTCAGTACTCTGCCGGATGGCCCGGGGCTCAAAAAGGTTGCCGACCCCTGCTTTATAGCATAAATATACTCACTGCTCATCTTGTGATGTCTGTCGAATTCTTGAAGTTGCAACTCAATTTTTTCGACAGTGCACTGTCTTATAACGATACTCAAAAACTTAATAACAAATTAATATGATTGAAAACAATTTCCAAATCAATCGTTGGTGATTTGGAGATTCACGGACGATACCACGCAGCACGGGTCATGTTGAAACAGCGGGTTGCTGGACCTGCCCTAAGCTAAGTGACCTCAGTTTATATACTCAGAAGACAAGTGCAGTTGCAATGGATGGTGCAACATCGATTTCCAGGAGGTTGTGCAAGAACGGATTATCATAACGCACTTAAGTAAGGCTACGTTGAATCTATTATTAGGCTGCAAGAATACAAGTGCGTGTTGGAATAGAAGGTTTTAGAGTTGCGTAAACAACGTATTTTGCAATCCATGGTGCATGACTCTTTACCTGCGCCGTCCTATACATGTATATATAAACACACACTGCAATCAAATGTGGTATTAGCTGCATGCGGAGAAGTTTGAGTTCACCAACTGGAAAGTAGTGTGTAGGGCCTAATATTTTGTCAATATGGCCTGCAAGTATATTTGCCGACAAATCCACTCCAAAGTTAGCACCTGGTGGCCAAGAAGATGCACATGTATACGGATTATGGAAAGGACCAGCTCACGACAGCCGACAGCGACACCCTCTTTTAAAATCAAAACCGCCATCCGGAACGCCAGCAGGGAAGTTTCAGTGACAATTCATTACATGTATTTGAATAGGCCTATGTCTATGGTACTATGACTACTACTATTTGTGCATTTATATATTTTAGACAGCTTAAATAATGCATGCAATCATAATGTATGCCTGTATATTCTCTGTTAGTGTAGCGTAATTACCATAGGTTTTTGTTTTTCATATGCTAGTATATGTATCGATGTGCCATGTACTGTAACTAGTATTAACATACACATATATATATAGACCTGTTAAATATTTTGAGCGGATGTGGGATGATAGACAATTTCGCGGAATCGCGGCCTATCATATAGAACGTATATCGACAGGGAAGGTGAATTTCGGCATGGTAAGGTAATTCCACGGGATCTTACCCAGACACTGGCGGATTTAGCAATTAATACCAAATGTTAAATGTTTTGCAGCCACAGCGTAATTTAAGCTCTTAAATTTGTAACGCCTACCACGATTTATTGTAGATTCCTTCAGGGACAATAACATTAATTGAAAAGATACAGGGTGATTCAAAAATTTATTGACACACAATATGATTTGTCCAACCTTGTGCAATGTGTTGCAACATGTAAAAACAACAACAACAACAACAACTAGTGGCGTATTTACCATTGGGCGAATTGGGCGCGAACCCCCCCCCCCCTCAGCAAAAAAAAAAAAAGAAAAAAAAAAGAAAAAAAAAGTAGACTTTTGCCAGTTGCCAGATCGCGCCTGAGCTCTTTCACAGTGTAATCACCGGTAATTGAATCCTTAAGGATTATGGAGATACCTACCCAGGAATCACCATCCTGCTGCAAATCCTACTCACTCTGCCAGTCACAACTGCCACAGGCGAGCGTTCGTTCAGCTCACTCAAGTACTTAGTACATTAAATCATATCTCCGCTCGGCGATGGGTGAAGATCGCTTGAATGGCCTTGCCCACCTGTTCATTAACCGGGACATTGAACTCAGTTACTCTCATGTGATTGACGAATTCTCACAGGGCAATCGCCGACTGAATTTCATTTGATTCTCGTCTCATTCATCATGTAATTGCTTTTCTTTCTTAACTATTGTGTTGATGCCTTCACACTTGCATTATTATCAGTATTCCAACCGTGCTCTGAGGGCTTCAGTGTAAATGGGTGTATTATTATGATTACTAGTTATCCTCTATATTATTTAGCTGTGATCCTTTTTGGATTTGCATGCTTCATAATCATAATTACTTTAAAGCACTGTAATAAACATTGAATTGCCAAAAAAGAGTGCTTTCGACATGGCTTTGACGTGACACTATCCAAACCTCAAATGCCCCAGGTTGCATAAATTTGCATCTTTTTTTTTTCTAAAATTTTTCTGGGGGGAGGGGGACGGGGGCTGCGCCGCTTCGCGGCTTGCACATCTTCACATGAGACATGGAGCCCCCGTCAGGTAAATCCTGGATACGCCACTGACAACAACCCCTTTTAAATGAAATTTTACTGTTTAATTAGTATTTAATACTGTGGATTATGTTGATAGGTCTTCTGTGCGTTAACGACGCCATCTCAAATCAGTTCAGAGCCACAGAACATAGTTCAGAAAAGCCGAAGCCACAAACAAGCTAATCCCACAAGATGTAACCGATGATCATCCTGAATCCTCGGTTACATAACGGCCACATTGGCTCCCTGGGCGAAATCTAGAAGAGACCAGCTAGTGCTCGGACTCTGGAAGTCACAGCGTAATGATTCATGTCTCTAAATTAAGGAACATTAATCAAAATATCGAATACAGAAAACTAAGCTGAACCGCGAAAAAGAAAAAAAAAAAGAAAAAAAGAAAAAGCTCTGATAGTTACCATTGCAACAATATGTTAGTGAATTAAATTAAAAGGAGTAAAAGGAGGGGGAGGGGGGGGGGGTGCGAAATAAGGCTTCAATGAGTGAGGGGTGTTACAAAATTTCCGCTCTGTATGCATGCATATGGGGCGTGCGGCTTGGCTCCACGCACACGTTCACGCTTTATTGCAGCACTGTTTAAAATGTTATAACCTCAAAGTTCAATTGTTTTTAAGATATGTAAGGTTCCTCTCATCGCGTCATAAATTAACATCACGACAAAATGCGGCGACATGGATTACGATAAAATTAATAGATGATAATAGACGCAATTTGTGCACACAACGCGTTCATACAATCAAATGCTGATAGCTCATGTTTGTAACTTGCAAATCCAATCTGAAACTGGCGCGATCCTTCCGAGTCTTTGATTGATCTTGCCTTACATGTTTGCAAATGAAGCAATGATAATGAATGAATTCATGAATTACAATAATTATTTGAGTTTCTATATTCGCCAGTGATGTATTTCTTTTTGATGTTGTTCTAATATCTTTGCATGTTGCGCTGGGACATGCCGATATCTTTTTGGCGGGAAAGATTTCCAGACATTTGCACATACCACTTTCATGGAAACACCGAAGTTTGACCTATTCTGGAGCTTTGACCTATTTTACACCAATCAGGGTGCGTCTACTGATGATGTCATACGGTCTCTAGCCAATCAGCGCGCTGCTATCCGGCGTTCCCTTCAACACGTGCATCCGCCATTTTGAGTCGTTGAGAAGAACAAAGGCGGCTGCAGCGGGGAAGGCTAAAGAGCAGAGGCAGCGAAATTTCCATCTTTTTTTACCATCAAGAGCCATGTCCGAGAACGAATCGGCAGGGGAACAGGCGGTTGAAGAGGTGGAGAAGAAAGTCATAGGTATATTTTGCTTCTTAATAATTGAGAAAAGGGATTAAAACCGGGACGAGCGAGGCAACCCTGGTTTCAGCTCCCGACATGACATGTCCTGCCGGGTTCCGTTTTTGACAGGTCGCTTCGTTACCAAGGACGTGGGCGCTTCGATTTTTTTTTTTCAATGAGAACTTTTAATCAACCGATGTTAACGATATTATCATTACCTTTCAGCTTCCAAAGTTACCGGAACAGTGAAGTGGTTTAATGTGAAGAATGGATATGGCTTTATTAATAGGTGGGTGTGTCAAAATTGCGAGAATCCCTTTAAAAATGGACTCTATTGTAATTTCGATTGCCGTCACGGATAACCGACCATGGATGCTTGATCTCCCGGATCAGGAAAAACCGTATTTTTGATCCCCAAAATTATTTTCTTCCACGTGGATTCCCGCATTCCAGGGATTCTTGAGCTGGTTGCATGTCTGCTCGCTGTGTGTTCAATAGAAACCGGCGAGTGAGATAATTTTTCCCTTCACCCTTGCAAGTTCTTGCACTTGCAAGTTGCCGAGTCTGGAGCTTCCTGCTTCCTGCTTCCTTTTGGCAATGATGAATCATTAACAGGAAATTTCATGTGTTTTAAAACATTTAGACTGATTAGTTATTATATAGTAACACATATTTTAAATATCAATGATCCAGGTATTTGTTTTATGAAATTTGATTGATCATTATAGATATTTATGCAATTATGATTGAGCTTGTTGAGTTTGCCATGGATCTATTATTTTGGCTAGACAATCATTTTTTTTTCTTCTGTTCTGCTAATACATTTTTTTAAATTTTTTTTAATTTTTGTTTTTTTTAGCATGATAATCATATTGACAGCTTAATCTAAGGATCATCCTGCTACAGTTCCATTTACTGCCCATCGCATGGGGAGGGGGGTGGGTTGGATTTTTAGTCATTTGGATTTTATGCTTACTGGCCTATCAACAAATGATCATTAGCCTGATGTTGTCTGGAACTGTCTGGCTGTACTATTATGTTTTTTTTTTCTTCCTTTTTTTCTTTTTCTTGTCTCTTTCTCACCTCCTCGGATTCTATGTAGACCAAGCTTCTTGCTGAACTGTAGTTTTCTATCTCCGGGAAATTATCATACGCAATCATCATGATCAGATTGTTTTCATCATAACTTAACAGCGTGATGACTGCTTTAACAGACTCTTCCCCTTATGAGCATTTAATTTCTGTTTGTTTGTCTACTGTAAAACAGCAAAATTTTGCGGACAGGAAATGTAAGCCGTATTCTCGGCCGGCAGCGACCACAAAAATTGCATGTGTGAATTTTCAACAGTCCATAATCACAGATAACATACATACGTGAGACCGCGAACTGTCTTTTCATGCGCGAAAATTCTCCAAAAGGCCCGACTGCGAAAATTTAAGGCTGCAAAATTTTGCAGTTTTACACTATCTGGCTGAAGGATCAGTCTTGTTCTTGAGTATTGACTTATCTAATACCTTTTTTTTTTCTTCCAGGGATGACACCCAGGAAGATGTGTTTGTCCATCAGGTATTTAGTCATTTGAAAAAAAAAAAAAATGAAGTAAAATGTTGATTTGCCTGCACAGACTGCCATTGTAAAGAACAATCCTCGCAAGTACTTGCGCAGCGTAGGTGATGGGGAAAAGGTGGAGTTCGATGTAGTTGAGGGCGAGAAGGGCAATGAGGCAGCCAATGTCACTGGGCCTGAGGGAGAGCCAGTTCAGGGCAGCAAGTATGCAGCTGATCGTCGCCGCTTCCGCCCCTGGTTCCCTGGTTCAGGGCAAGGAGGGCCCATGCGTGGAGCACCCAGAGGCAGAGGAATGCCCCGTGGTGGAGGTGGTCGGCCTCCTGTGCCTCAGGAAGGAGGCATGGTTGATCCTGCATACCGTGGAGGTCCATCACGTAGGCGACCCTTCTGGAGGCGTCAGTTCTATGGCCCTCCAATGCGTGGCAGGGGAACCTTCCGTGGTGGCCGTGGGGGCATGAGAGGACCTCCCATGCAGCATGTTGAGGGAGAGGAGAATGGCCAGATGCAGCAGCAACAGCAGCCGCAGCAAGGAGGCCGTTACTTCCGTCGTTACTTCCGAGGTGGTCGTGGTGGTGGCTTCAGAGGCCATCCAGGAGGCCCGGGAGGTCCAGGAGGCCCAGGAGGCTATTACCAGGGTCCTCAGCGTGGAGGCTACCAGCAGCGCCCACCATACAGACGTCGCCCTCAGAGACCAAGAGAGGATGGAGAGACTGATCAGGCACAGCACAGTCAAGAGGGCCAGGAGAATGGAGAGCAGGTTGAGCATTCTGCTGAGCCACAGGGCAAGGTATGCAGCCTTAGACTCCTCATCAGAATGTGGTATTTGTCTTTTTCTTGCAGGCGGAGCCAGTGAAGGCCAAGGAAGTGACACCCAAGCCAGTCACAGAGAAACCTGCTGCTGCTGGTGATTGTCCACCACCTGCAGAGAAGAAGGAGGCACCAGCTGCAACTCCAGCTGCACAACCAGCTGCAACACCAGCTGCAAAACCTGCTGCAACACCTGCTGCAACACCAGCTGCACCACCAGCTGCAGAGAAACCCGCAGCCGAAGTGAAGGCAGCTGCATAAGTGTTGGTTAAGACCTAACAACACCTACAGCTCTTTGATAACGAAAATTCCCCTGATTAGAAAAAACAACATGTTTCCCCTGCTAAGTGTCTATCTGGTGGGCTTAGAATCATCTGCCCATTGTATTTGCACTAATTGTCATCCACATGAAATAATATCTCGTGCTGTGAATTGACGAAATTTTAACAAAGAAAAATAATGCAGAATTGAAAGATGCCACCAGGTTTGATTAATTAAAATATTTCTATGTTTTGCTTCCATGTCTTAGAAATGCTCTTTGCCATCTGAAAGGATTAAAAGAACTTTGTAGATTCCATAGAACATTCTTCCTTGTGTCAACCCTGTCTTGCTGAGAAAAAAAAAATTAAATAAAAAAGATCATTTTGATGGAATTGAAAATATATGACAATCCAATGGAATTTGGCAACTTTATTAATTCAAAGGCAGCCTATTTATATCTATATTTTTTTTTTACTTTGGTTATGAAAAAAAGTTTTAAGATAAGTAGGTTTAATTTATTGGTCAAAAGTTTGTTATGGAATTCTTCAATTTTTGTGCACGTTATTTTTTTTCCCATTTTTTTTTTTTTTTTTTTTTGCATGATGTCAAAATTCCACAGGTTCTCTGAGTTAACGAAGTGTTGCTCAGTTTTTGGATGCCTCATTCAAATAGTTTTTTTTATGAATTCATTTTGGACAATTTTATTCTGAATTTGGCATCTCAAGTCTTGTTGTCTTTGACACCATAAATAATAAAGCTGCAACATCAGAGTGAATCTTTTATTTCGTTCTCGTCATTCAGTGTATTTCCCTTCACATGCACTAATTTTGTACCTTTCTATTGCCTGATAGCTGCATTTTGACAAATGGGCACCCGGTTACTAATAATGAATGAATGAATGAAATTTTTATTTACATAGCGTCATAATTTCCAATAAAATTGTTCAGTTGTGCTTGACATAATACATGTAATAAATAAAATATTATGAACATAAAATAATCTCAAGACTACAGTAGGACCTACTTTAACCTTGAGATTATTAGTCAATTGTTCTATGAATTCAGTATAGGAGGTACATAAATGAGACTTAGGGCTAGTCTTGCGTTTGTGTACCAGCTTATGCGGCAACAACGTTGAAATGTATATCAGGAATCATAACGCACCTTGATTACAGACGCTTTGACCTTTGACCTAGAAGTTCCGGAGCACGTGTCAATGTTTACATCTGGTTCAGCCTTCGTCCTTGAACTTTTGTGCTATTTTTAAGCTGTCTTCGAGTTCTGTGTTGGTGTTTCATCCCTCGACACGTGGACAGCGCTCTCCCCTTGCCCTTCTCGTCTCCCGGATCGTCATCTGCTTCCGAATAAGGGATGCGACATTGATATCGAGGTTTGTAGAGAATTTCATTCTGCGATGTTCACGCTCTGACGTGGCGAAACGTACCGTTACATCAGACACAAACGTACGTACGCATTCGGGGGTACAAAGAACTGACACTCCCATACAGTGATGATACACTTGAGTGTTACACTGTTAGCGTTACCAGGTCAAGTCTGACTGTTCTTTACTGGCCGAACGTAGATCGTCGTGCGTACCTATAATAATACTATCATAACTATGTACGGCTGGATGCACTAGTAAAGAATGTACTAGCTGTTCTCTGATTACGTCAGACCCCGTTCATCCCGTCTACGGTCTTGAGGCTCGATCAAGGTGACAAATCATTCATGTCAAAGAAATGATTTGTTACCTTGATGCCACGTTTTTTTGGGGGGCATAATGATAATCATTTATTGAATTATTCCGCCATTTCCATGGAAACCGATTAGGAGGCCGGATTATCGAGGTCTGATTGAAGGCTTACATGCATATGGCATGCCCTTATCTTGCTCTGATCGATCAATTGATCAACTAATTAATTCAATTAATCAATTATTAATTGATCCTTGAATGAATGAAATAGGAGGTTGTTAATTAGATCCAGTATACATATAATATATAATTACTATTTTTGACTACTATACAGTGTACTATACATATGTATACTACTGTATACTAACATAAAGTAAAATAAAAATGAAAAGAACAGAAGAGGGCGGGACACAAAGGAAAAGATAAACACCACAACTACTATTATACTACAGTAAAACCTCGATGTGTCGAACACCCGTCCCTCGAATGTCTCCCTGTGTCAAAGTTTTTTCGAAGTCCCGACGATTCTCCTATACTTTACCATTAGCATTAACATCTGTCCCTCGAACGTCTCATTCTCGAATTTATCTCTGTGTCAAAGTGTTTTCTGTGTCCCCGAGACATATTTTCGATCTATAGCTCGAAGTCGAAAAATTCTATAAACATATTTCTCAGTTTGGTTACTTCAAAGAGAGTTAGGCACAGTTGCTTACAATTAAAACATCAAAACATCCCCGCCCCACAAAGCAGTCGGCAGCCTTTATCTTTCCTCTGTTTAAGCCGCGACCAAAGCGAGGCTGACTCCAAAGATCAACGGACCGTGGATCTCAACTAAGGCATTAAATTGTTGTTGGTACGTGTACTTGTGATGATCTTTAATGAATTGCCGACCAAAGACAGCTCACATTCGAAGCTAGACTTAATTAAAGAAATCCAGCCTTAGATCTGTTATGAACTTTCTGGCAGCCTTAATATCAAAGCACGCAACAATAATATAAAAGATGTTTGTTTAGAGTGTTTTTGCGAGAAACAGTAAAAATCTAGTGACCAACAGTCTTCAGCATCATTAGATCATCAGCATCGCTATGGCTACAAAACGCAAGCTAGACGTCAAGACACTTGAGACCTTTAGAGCTACGTAAACAACCTTCTGTGAAATTCTTTTTTCCCCAAGACTTCCAAGATAATTTCATCTTTTGGCATTACTTTTTTATTAATATTTGTTAATTACTGTTTCAATCACAAAATCATAGCCTCTCGCGGTTTATAAGTGCATGGCGCGTATCGTCAATCAAAACGTCAGAACACGATTTGAAATCATAACGGTCATATCATAACGGCCTCGATCCCTTCGTCGAAGTATCCCTAAGTCGAAGTAATTGAGCTAACCCCACGAACTTCGACACATCGAGGTTTTACTGTACTATAAAAACACAATTACACACGTTTTTTTTTCTTACTGTCATTAAAATCCGCACCTGCTACAATATATTAAATCCTCTCTACTGTGCATGTTACTGTGTGCCTTTTAATTTTTATTCCTGCTTGGTACATGTACTATTGTATATAGAAAATCAAAGATATTGAGGCGTTCAATTCAGGGTTTTCTCTGTCGACTTCCCCTATGGGGAATTAAAATGTATATGAGATCCAAGCCCTGGATGTGTCTGGTATTAAATATGCTGTGTTGAACATTTGTTGCATATTGTTTTCTGTAGTCAGCAGATGCTTGGATTAAATTTTTCCATTATTATGGACAAATTTTATTATTATTCAAATGTCACTTATGACATGAAATATAATATTCTTGTTGAGCATTTTCTTTTCTTGCCACTGAATTGCCTTGATACGATTGGTAGCTTGCTGGGTAGAGACCCAAGAGCACCTTGTTTAGGGGTACACCTGGTCCCTGGTTCTTCTACCAGTCCATATATAATGACTCTCTACATGACATTGAAGGAGTCAAAAAACCAAAATTACCTTGCATGTTTCGAATGTGCTAGTGCTTGGAATTTCCTACAGGTGTAATTTCCTGCCATGCACATTAAAGAAACCTAATTTAATATTTGTTTATTCCTAAGTCGTCTTACAGTCATTAACCATACAAACATTGGTATCAGAGATATCGGTTGTGACAATTTTAAACTTATTAATTCTCATTCTGTTGATATTCATTCACATTAATAATTGTTTGCCCATAAAATCGAATCTGGTCATTAGCATGCGTTCGAGTTTTGTATCACTGTGAAGTGCTGCACATGTGTTCAAGGCATTCACGCCTGAATACACGATTGACTCAATTATGCTCAATGCTCATTGTTGCGACTTTATCGTCCTCTGTTCATTTGAAATCAGAATTGATTGACTGTTTGCATTCGCATCATTGCAACAGAAGTATGGAAGATTAAATATTGATACTTGATTGAGATTGATATTTCTTTGTGCCTATGGATTTATAATTCTATAATTGTGAGCGTTTTCAATATTTTGAATTTTTTTCCTTTCTTCCTTGGGTTATATGCTTTTGAGTTAAATGTATTTCTCTTTTTCTGCATTTTAGGTGCAGCAGTTTGATTTGTTGCCATGGCAATGAAGCTGCGGCCTCTGCCGCTTGATCTTCCAAAGGAGGGTGACAACGGAAGCGACGATGACAACAGTGTCACGCAGGAGAACGCAGCCACAAGTGACGAGAATTCTGAGGGAGATAAGAGCCCCCCTGCAAAGGTCACGGAACCATTGCTTTCGCCAAAAGACGATTTTTCTGTGTCGTTCAGAACTGTGCGAATTGGTGGTCGCAGTTTCAAGGTCACCAGCATCATCACTCATTTGAACATCTGTTTGTACGCAACCTGCTTCTGGATTCAAATTGGAGCTCTACCTGTGAGTTAATTTAGAACTGTGTCAGAAATTGGATATGGTTTATAATTATGTACGGCTGCATATATACCGTACAGGTGTAGCCATTTTTTTTTTTTTAGTCTGTACTTCATGATTTCATTGAAACAATATTTCAATATGGAATTTATAATTTAAATTCCAATCCATCTCAATGTGACTACATGAAGTTTTATGCATGTATTCCAAGATTGCAAGATCCATATTGTTTGAACATCTAATTATCAGATAATCATGCATCGATCGCATATGTGGCAATCTCTCCTTAAACGTGTAACATGCACCAGCTGTATTCTTTGAACTTGTCTTGAGCGGTATGCGATCATTGATTTTGAACCTCAGCTTGAAATAATCAGATATTCTGTCCTGATGCAGAATTCTATTGATTAAAGAATTACAATTGATATTTTTCCTATTATTGTAATAACATGCATGATGAATATTAAACCAATAATAATGTTTGCTCTCTTTGCTGGTGAATTCATTGAAATATATTTTAATATGTGATTATCAGTATTCAAAATTCGTGCACTTAATTATGTATGTGCTTTTGTGTAGGTGTGTCTCTGTAAATCAACTTAGCCCTGGTTTTGTATGTGATTCACACATGCACCAATATTATATGCATTTTTCTGTCTCTTCTTCTCAGTACCTTACAAAGAAGCTGGGTTTGGATCCAGTCTTCTTTGGCTATCTGCAAACAACTTTTGCTGTTGTTCAGTTATGCGGAGGCCCGCTGTTTGGTCGCTTTGGCGATATTTACGGAGCGAGGGCTGCCATGGTCCTGGCCTTCGTCTCCGCCTCGTTGTCTTACAGCATTCTTGGTTTTGCTGACAGCACTTTCCTGTTGTTCTTGTCTAGATTTCCTTCTGTCTTCATGCATGCTATGCAAGGTAGGTTGCTTTCTTTAAACATGCTGAATTAGAGACAAAAGATTTATGTTAAGGAATGACCATGTTGTGTGCATTATATGACCATCATACATGCAATGTATTTTGCAAAACCGTTTGTGCTTTAAATGTAACAAGAATTGCTCACTTTGACCCCCGCTCCCCCGAAACGAGAAATCTTGATTCCTGAATGAGTGAAAGTGGACAATCAGCTGTGGAGTCCTTCTCCCCAAGTTCCTTGCACAGTTGGATTGATTTACGTATGAGCTAGTAGCTATAATACATGTTCATGTACTGATGTGTATGTAATCATTGGAGAAGTTACCAGGATTGCGGACAACCTAACAAAAAACATTTGGAAACTGACATTTACTGTCAAGGCACAATGCGTACGACCTGGTGAAGCTGTATCTAAACGCTATTGGTTACATCACTTTCATGTATTTATTATAAAGAAAGCCATTCTCGACTATGCAATTCTTTTGTATTTTGTATAATAGTAGTAAAATTTGTATGCTCAGTATTTCTCCAATTTGTAATTATTTTAGCGGGTCAGATGGTCATCACTGACACAACAGAGTCACGGTCGAGAGCGGAAGCCATGGGATTTCTCGGTCTGTCATATGGCATTGGGATGGTTGTTGGACCGTTTGTCGGAGGCCTCATTACAAAGGGTTTTGAGTGAGTTTTGAACAGCGGCTTGATCTTTTTGCTTGAGAGTTGTGTTTCAGTGAGCAGCACGCGGCCTTTGTGGCTTGTGCTGGGTCATTTGCCAGCATCGCTCTCTCCCTCTACTTCATTCCCTCAGTTACCAAGAAGACAAAGGCAGAAAGTGAGATTTCATTGCGTTTTCAGATAAAACCAATTACCAATCTTTTTTTTACCCTCAGCAAAATCCACTTCGCAAATCTTCAACCTTAGTCGACTTTTAGCTGTTGTGAAACATCCCGACGCTATTTCATTGCTGATTGTCAAGTTTATTTCTGGTGAGTGTTTTTATGTTATGCCATCCTCTGAGGAGCAGCTGACAACAATGTAGGAGGCATATATAGACTCCATTTTCAATTTTACATTGTATTAATTACTACATGCAGTATGAAGGCAAGCATGTCAACCACCTCACCATTCTGTTCCTTAAATGCTGGCCTGTTCTTCATTTAATGCTTTTTTTCACCTTCAGGCATTCCCATTGGAGTTTTCCAGAGTATGTTTGCTGTCATTGCCATGGATACATTCAAACTGGCTCCAGATGAGAACGGCTTTCTGATGTCATACGTTGGCGTTCTTACTATGGTATAGATGAAAATGAATCCCCTCAAACCGCTAATTGTCTTGTCTAAATATTCATCAGATCACCCAAGGAATTGGAATCGGTTTTCTGGCCAAACGTACAACTGAGTTTGGGAGCATTAAACTTGGAGCCTTCATCCTCATCTGGACATATATACTTTTAGTGAGGAATTATTAACATCTAATTATCATAAATAATTATGTCATCATTTTTCCAGTCGTTTGTGAGCACAGTGTGGCAGTTGTGCGTTGTTCTGATTCCTCTCTGCATGGGATTGACGCTCATGAATGTCGTCATTAGCAGTGCGCTCACCAACACAGTCCCTGAATCAGATACAGGTCAGTGACCCCTTGCTTTTTTTCCTCTCTTTTTAATTTAAACTGATTTTCCTCTCTCTTCAGGAACCATTTTGGGCGTAAACATGGCTGTCAATTCTCTGATCCGCAGCATGTCGCCCACCATCGGTGGAATCATGTTTAACCATATTGGATTTGCATCGTTTGGCTATTTAGGGACGGTCGGAAGCGTATTGACCACATTATTTTTGCTCTCAAGAAATCGAAAAGCCACGTGATAATGGAGAATGCCGTCTGCGATTGGTTGCCTCGAAATATTGATTCATTCCCAGTTGGAAAATTATTATAAGAAATCTTCAAATTTCTCAAGTCAAGAAAATTTTGATTTTTTTTTTTCATGTAGCGGAAAAAAGGAAGAAGAGATTTTTGGGTCATTCGAATTATCAAACTGGTGCTTAACAAAACATGAGTTGGTATTCCTTTTGTGTATGAATTTTCATATTTGTAAATAATATTGGGTGATAATAATAATAATGATTATAAAAATGTTTATTAGTAATGTGAGACTGTAGATGGAGGCAATCATCAGATCAATGATAATTAACAGGATCTCTTGTAAATGAAAATAATCCATGAAAATGTTGAAATTTTGCAGAGTTCTTTCCACTTGGGTGATTTTGTTCATGGTGTAAATTTATTGTATTAAAATTGTTGCTCTGTTTGATGTTTGTTCTTCCTTATATCGATACCTTTGTCATTTTTATTTTCTGATACAGTCAGCTGACTATATTTTATTCGGCGATTTTATAATTCAGAACTGCAGTTCTCTGTACAGCAGTGAATCTGCAGTTTTGTTACCATCTAATCGGACAGAAAGTGCGTCACTTACGGGTGATTCTAATGAAACCAAATAGTTTTTGCTCGCTTTAAGTAAAGCAGTACACAATATGCAATAAGAGGAGATATAGAACAAGAACAGCATAGGTTATATTATGAGACAAATCTTTACTCAATTTGATTATGACGACAAAATGTACAAACACACTTTCATCTCAAAATATCGGACAATCAACAGCAGTTTTAATAACTCTCTACTCAGTGAAAAATGAGAAATAAACGAAATAGGATTTTTAAGTAAATTTGATTGCTGATATTTTAAATGCCTCTGTTTTGGAGGTCTTTAACTTTGTATATGCGCACAAGCCAATGCTCAGTGGTGTAAGCCTCTTCAAGAACATCCAACTCAAAATCTTTGTTTCCGATCTCAGCATTTCTCACTCTGTCATATCCTGTTGGCTTATCTGTAATAATTAATAAAAATATATAAGTATATATATATAACATCAGTAATAATCAAATACATACGTGCTTCAGTGTAGACTGATCCAAATCTGTAATAGCACATCTTGTACATGAGACAATTGAGCAGGGTTGGGGAACCCTCTCGATCCACCCGGAATTCTCCCTGGGGCGTGTAGTAATCCATCTCCTTGATGTGCGCTCCCTTGTCAGTGCTGCCTCCAATACGAACCATCCACAAGAACTTGTTGATATCTGTGAGGAGGAGGTTTTCAGATAAATTTCAACTTTTATAAATTTTTAAATCTGGAACTGACCATCTGAAGAATATCCGGTCAATCCACCAAAGATGACCAGGACATAATCAACATCCAGTTCGCGCATGATTTCATACGCATGGTCTTCAGGGGACGCCATAGCCTAACAAATGAGAACATTCACATGATGAATACACGCCAGGCATCCGTCTCACCTGACCAACACGAGAGATATGTGTGTTATTCCACGTGTTATTATCGACTAAAATCGTGCGATTCGCCATGGCCGTTATCTGATATCCGTAATCCCACCAGGACATGATCTTGGCATCCTGCGAATTTTTTTTTTATTACAGCACATATAACACATAGTTTGCTAACCTCGGGAGTGTTGTGCCTGAGCCAGTAGTAAGCCTCCCTGAAATCGTCAAAGATGATTCGTCCGCCGTCACCCCCACGAGCAGAGAGCACGATTGAGGGGCTGGAGTAGGCCTCGGAGGTCACCCAAGTGCAGTGGAAGGTATAGGTGAGGAGGAAGAGGCTCATCATGATGATCACGCCAGTCGCGACCTCATTTTTGATGGGGTAGTTGTTGTCCCCTTTGCGTACGGCTTTCTTGTCCTTGCGAGAGATGTCCAAGTTGCGCATGAATGTCGTCAGGATGGACGAAACGGCGATTCCAGACAGAATGCACATGACGGGGGCCAAGACCAACATCAGACGCACCATGACACCCTGTCAAAATAAATAAATAAATTTATTTAATGGAAATGATAAAGCTAAGAAAAAAACCCACGGCAAAATAGATGCTGGTAACACCGTACATGATGATGAAAATATTAGCATCAGTAAGTTTCTTGAAGCAGAAGTACAGACCGGCTACAAAACAAAGAGTATTTATGATTACAAAAATCAATGTTAATTCGGAGCCGTACCAGGGAAAAGGAAGACGAGAAGTTGCAGATCAAAGTAGAAGGAACTCCAGGTGGTAGGCTGATGCTCAGAGACGGAGGCGATGATTGGAATGTTGTTCTTGGCGTAAGAGGGGTCGAGCAGGGAGTAGAAACGACCGGTCCATGGAGAAATCTTGCCCAGAGCAGAGGCAATACCAAAAGCAGCGAGGCTGGTGATGCCAACAATGAGAGCGAGGCTCTTGAAGAGCAGCTGGAACTGGTCACGGGTCAGCTTCGATCGGACGTACTCGGCAAAAGCGAAGATCTGGCACAAACCAAAAACTCCAAGAGCCTGTTTTGAGGAGCAGTGTTAGGAATAGAAAAGGAGGAATTGTACACAGACTTACAGCCATGTGCTCACTGGATTGGACAGGCTGGAATCCAACAAATGAGATCTGCATGGAGAGAATGGTGCCCAAGACGTAGACCTGCAGGGGTAAGAGGCGGTTCATTGGATGACCACTAGAGGGAGACACCTACCGTGGAGTAAGCAACGTAGATGCGATGAGAGAATCGACCAGTGATCATGAGAGCGAGGGTGTGAAGAGGGATGAGGTTAATGAGGAACACGTATCCTCCCCATGAGGAGACCTGCAAGGCACCATACAGTTACTGCGCAAAGGGAGCAGAGGTCATACTGACCATGTAGAAGTAGGCCAAAGCGCAGATAGCAGACCAGAACAAGGAGCCAGTCTTCACTGACTTGATCCACATGGCATACGTGAAGAGCATGCAGAAAATGGCGATTCCCTCGTTATCGTAAGAACCTGCGACTGAACGGGAGATGTATCCAGGCACAATGGAGATGAAGGCAGCGGCGACAAGCCCTGCTCCAGCATCCTGAATCAATTTTATAATAAAAATCCCAATTTAGTGGAGGGACTCACCTTGAGTTCCTTGGTGAGGAGGTAAGTGATGAGAGTGGTCAGACTGGAGAAGAGAGGCGCCAGGAAGACGCACATGTTACGGATGTCAATGGTGATGTTGAGGAAGTGCAACAGATGGTAGATCGATGCGGATGTCACCATCAGACCAGGGTAGATGGTGCCACCGATGATACGCCCCAGAGGATACCAAGCGCGATCGTCAAACCAGTTGTGGAAATTGTAGAAACCTTCCTCAGTCAAGAAACGGGTCGTTCGGTAGTTGAAGTACGGATCAAACTCGTGAATAACGCTCTCAAAACGCAACACAGAGAACAAACGAGTGGAGAAGGCTGGAGATGAATAATTAATAGATAATGATACAATGTATAGAAGAAGACGTACACAAAATAGCTGCCATGGTGAGGATGGTCAGTTTGAGGAAGGTGTCTTGCTTCTCAGGTGCCATCTTGAAGAGCCAGGAACCTGGCTTCGATGCCATGTCCAACATGTTTGTGAGCTATGGCTGACTGACACAGCACCTGCAAAAATTATTAACCAAATTAGTTTCAAATTTACTCTCAATATGATAACACTATTTCAACAAATTCACAATTAAAATGGGTAATTACAGGTATTCATTTAGGACCACAGTTTGCAGGGAGCACCTGGCTGGATATTAGAATCTTAGAATTGTTTCAAAATATCCATCATAATCTGTTTAAGTGTAAATTTACCTTTGAAATACTTAATTATCCAGGCACTGGAAAAAAAGGTCTCAACATTTTTAACTATGATTATGATGATCATTATAATTATCATTGCACTGATCCGTTAATAACACAGTGTTCTCAAGTGGGCTACTGCCACTGATGATCATTATGGAAAATGGGATGCTGTGGCTTGAGTCAGTAAGTGGGAAGTCTGAGTCTGCTGTTCCAAGGTTTTGTCCCTCAACTTGACAGATTAGTACAAGCCATTTATTAACTCAGTCACTGTGCAGACTATTGTCACCACTATAGCAATTTAAAGTCTGAATATCACTGATTGTCAGTAGTGATCAGCTGGTGATGTGGCAGTAGTGACACCAGTGCTGAGGGTGACAGCCCCGTGTTACGTGTACGTTAAGCGTTGTAACTGCCACTGACAGCAGGGTGGCAACCGGTGGCAGGACACAATTGATAATTGCAAACAAATTACAAATTAATGCACCCCAAAAAGTATTGGCCAGAGATGCACCACCCTCATAAATATAAAAACAGGAGTACTGACATCAATTGAAGTAAAAATGGGATAAATATTACTAAAAAAGAGAAAACACAACTTACAACTCAACAAGAAACATCAACGTGTGGAATTGGTGACGTCACAACATAGGTTGTAATAAGCATTCTGATTGGCAGAGAGTAAACCGGAAGTTGCCACCTCGGCAAACATACGCATCGATTTAACTAATTTAATCGCCTAAATTCCATTGACAGCCGCTTTATTGTGGTCCTGTATTATAATAGATTAAGTTGTTCTTCGAATTTTTTGTTAAAAGAGTGATCTTTGTTCTTTTTCGGTACTTTGACAAACCGGATATTCTACGTGGATGCCAGGTCATTTCTTACATGGCTTTTCATTGGCTAACCGAGAAAATTAGGTCAAACGAGCTCCTTATAGGTCAAATATAACTTTGATCTTATACCGTAAGGTGTCGCAATGCTCGATGGGATAAATTTCCCGGTGTCGGGGAGAACGACTGAAATATCTTAGCCCTAAAATATGCCACATCCGGATCGCCCGTGGAAAACGCCATAAATAAATAAGCTAAATCCGGGCAAATGAAGGTCTGATCAATTTATATTTTAGGCAAGAGGTTAATTACCTTAAAATTTTCAATGATAATAAAACCCCCCCAAAATAACAGTATCCTGCTATAGACTAAATAGAGCCTAAACTGTAGTGGCAATAATTGTGGATGCCTTGACAACCGATCCGTGTTTCAGTTTCACAGCTGAACTATTATGTTAACACTACGGATCTTCCAGACCTATTATATGCCGCATATAATAGGCCTGGAATTATCAGAAAAAAAGAAAAAAAAAAAAGGAAAAGAAAAAATAATTGCAAACACTAATTAAGCATCCAACTCAAGTAAAACCTAACTGATACATACCGTCCACCCAACCTTTATTTGTGAGATACAAATAGAACATGTGACAATTCTCAGTCAAATAAAACACATTGAGCAAAAAATTTTAGAACATAATTCTTTCAGTGAATTAAAAATTTGGTATGGCTTTTTTGATTTAGTAGATTACAAATTATCACAGTGATCATCACAAGTTTAGAATCCTGGGCATTCATATGTGATTCAGTAATTAAGCATAAAAACAAAATAAGATTATAAAGAGATGAACATTTTGCATAATTATCTCCAGGCGTTTAGATGATCTCTCAAAAGTTGATCATAATCAATTGGTGGGAAATTAAAGATAATAACATAGGATGCCGAAAGTATTAATAATAACGTACATACTAAAATACACACAAAAATATTGATTAATGTTAGCATTGACTAGGAAGGAGAAAATGCTGCATAAATTAAAATTGAGACTAATTCTTTTCTTCATAATGGGACTATGAAAACAAAATAAAAATCCTGATATATAATCAAGAGATGCAACACAGACAGGGATGCAATTCACAAAAAGAAACAACCACAAAAAAACTTTTAGAACCTGAGAAAAGTTTGAGAAATGAAAAAACAGAAGAAATAAAAATGCAGGAAATATAGGAATGTTGTAAAAAAAGAACACTTGAAGGGAAATTGCATCGCACAACGGTAAAATATGTAAGGCGTGTACAGCCATCACCGAGTCTTACAGAAATTATATTTCTTTGTTTCAAATGTAATATAACAATATTTGTGAACGATCCAATAGCACCAAAATACACATTTGATTATGTTAGATTTTATAATGATAATACAGAAACATCACTTCTAAATAATAAATAATGAGTGGAAAAAAAAAAAGGAGAAAAAGATCAGACATTAATGACACATTCATAAGTTGATATAATAATCCTGATTATTCACAAAGACGAGAAGAAAGAAAAAAAACTTCAAATCCAACACCAATTAAGTTAGCAAGAACGAGACACCAGGCATGGTTGTGGGAAACAAAATTGTGTGCATAAATCTTCAAAGGGGCAAAGCAGCGGTGGATGCCCTCCAGATGGCAACCCTTCCATCATGACTACCGGCGCCAGTAATGACGTAACGTTGGTGAGCGCAACACATGGACCGCACAGAGTCTTCATGTGCCTGCAGTTCCTTCTCCTGCTTGTACGTGACGGAATCGAAAATGTGCAATTTGCCATCCTTGGATCCAACCCACATCTGTGAGTCAAAACGAAAAGTCGGATCAAGCGAGTGACCAGGAAAACTGACCTTGTCTCGTATGTGCATAATTTTGCTGACCCCTCGACTTGACACGTACAGTGTTTTCTTGACCTCCCACGTTTCGGGTTGATATACAACGATCTGACCTATTTTCCCTAAACCAAGCCACAGCTAAAATAAGGAATGAAACGTAAAAGACGGATTGAACGAAATGGATCAAACTTGCCTCGTTGTTAGTCATGAAATGGAAGCAATCTATTTGAAGTTGAGTTGGACTTCCGCGTACTTCGGACGACACGGCTAACTTGCGCAGGATAACACCGTCGCTAGGAGACACCTGTAAGATCTCGGTTCTTGTTCCTGAGGTAGGAGGATTTTGTGAGTGAGTAACCCAGGCGTGCGTCATACACACGTACCACACCAAAGATGGTCATTCACAAATTGCATGGTTTTCAATGAAACTTGACCTTCAAGCCGTTTACAAGTTGTTTGCTCCAGAGTATTGGGGTCCCATTGCAGAATCTCTCCATTGATGCTGCATGAGTAAACACTGAAGAAAGTATGAAATGAAAACACCAGAAAAAAACACCCAAATTAATTCAAGAGCTCACCTTCCATCCGGGGAGATTGCAATGTCTGTAACAAGATCAGTATGCTTCCGTAGAGTTTGGTGGTAGCAACGAGTGCGAGTGTCAATTATGTAGATGATGCAATCAAAAGATCCAGCCCAAACTTGAGTGTCTCCAACTGCACACAAGCAAACCTAAAAGCAGAGAACAATAATGCTTCATGCCATCTTGATCTGCGTTTCACAACTCTCACCACACGACTGGACGCTTGTATCGGTGGTTGATGCAGCATCCACGAACTGGCGTCGTACACGTAGATGCGGCCACTGGCAAGACCACACCACAACTGAGGACCCATGTCCTCATCAGCCTTGCCATCTCCGCTTCTCTCTGATTCAGAATGAGTGAAAAATTTGATCAAACCGCAGAACGCTCACTCACTGCCAGGGGTGTAGAGGAGGGCTTCCACAGTGAAGTGAGTGGGTTGACCCACACTGGGGTCCAAGCGGTGTTGCAGGACGTCCTTCGTTTCAGGAGGAAGACTTCCGCTTCCGTCCGCTCGCCTGCGCATGTAATAGCAGATGAGAGGGGCGGAGGTGCCTGCAGACTCATGGTGACAGCTGAAGTCAGCCTCAGCGCTAAAAGCAAAGATGGTTTCATGCAGGACAGAGGCCGAACTGAAGCTACCTTCGAATGAATGAGTGCAGAAGCAGAACGTTGTGAGCAGCCAGTTGAACGATACTTGGGTCTCGCAATTCCTCAGCAAGGATCTTGCCGGCCCACATTTCACTGGTCATCAGATGCCACAAGTTGCAGTTCTGTTTCAAGCTTGCAACAAAAACCTTTGTTTTCTCATCTGGAAGTCAATGAAAAGTTACTTAAATTATCCACATTGATCGCAGATCAATCTCAACCTTTTGTGTGGAGTTTCAGGGCGGGTAGAAGGGAAAGAAAAGAACGCTGATGACACAGTTCCAGATTTTCAAGATCTCTCAGTCGAACAACTTCTTTGTATTTGTGTGAACCCTCATGCAGGAAAAACAGTCTGAAAACAAATGAACAGGAGAAGTTGAGTATTTCAGTTACTTTAATTCCTGCTTCAATAAAATATGAGTCTGATAGAACGTACCGTTTGTGAGTGAGGCCTATACGTCCCATACCAAATGACGTCTTGATCATGTTGGAGAGAACCAAGAGGCCTTCATTGGAGTCCAAGTGAGACATGTACGTTGACGGCGCTTGCTGTATCTCAACTTCATTCTCCTTCCAGCATTTGTACAACTCCTCAAATGAGGATGCATCCACTGAAAATGTGTAGACATTAATGAATATTTCAACATAAACAGAGGGAGTTGAGAAATACGACAGAGCCTGAAGATGTATGATTACCAGGACATCCATCTGGAGAGAGAGCATCAAATAGGCGGCCAATCGCATCATGGTCAGACGCTATGTCCAGCATGAGCAGGAGGCTGGAGAAGTTCTCCTTATCTGGGAAAAAATATATCAAAAATCAAATACTATCATGAGAGAAGAAGAAAAGTCTGCACCAATGTCATTCTGAGGCAGTTTGTTCAATTCCATCACTATGCTCTGATCCCTCTGACGTTGCAGAGTGTCAGCAGATCCTGATTCAAGAGGAGAGGACGGATAGAAAACGTTACCCTCCAGTCTCTGCCGTTCATCATCGCTCAGTGATGAGATCAGTTCTTTGATGTAACTGTTATAGGAAGAACCAGTCACTCAGTTTTGTCCTTATGAATACTCACTCTTTGGGCAAGAGTCTGATATCGCACGCTGCCAGATTGTGGAAGTCAGCCAGAGCGTCCACTTTCAGTCCAAGCGCTGCACGGAGCATTCCTCGCTGATACACCAATGGGCCTCTGATGCCAGTTCCAGGACCCCTTAATTGCTAAAAAATCAGAATCTTATTAAATAAGACTAAAAAACTAGAGGAGGATTCTCACCCTCAGGGCTGAAGAGATCTCATTCACACAGTTATCGAGATACTTCGGACTGAGACCGTAAACGAAATTTGGCAGAGGAAACAAGGAAATGGACTGATTTAGCTTTGAATTTGGTTGAATGGAGAGGCAAGAGAGAGCAGAGAACGACTGAGATTTGCGCATGGGAGAAGGGTGCGCAGCCTGGGAATCCAAGAAGTTCCTGTGCTGTGGAACTGTCCGGTCAACAAGATCTGTCCAGTAATCTCTTTCTTGAGAGAGTCGAGCTTTCAAGAAAGCGTTAAACATCTCTGTGCCCATGACCTTGAGAGAAATGAAGTGATTTGAACAAGGAGTACTCTTGATAACAAACCTGCTCGTAGAAAGGGTGATCGTCCTCTTCTAGGGTTGCCATGAATTGTTCTTTGTGGAAGAAGCGTCGTTCCGGTTTGATGTAGATTAAAACATCTCTGTGAGTATAGATTACAAATATTCATAGATTCAGATGGAGGTCAAACTGACCTGAAAAGATTGACAATGAACTCGAGGAAGGTGATTCGGATAGCAGCATTGATGGTTCGGCGTCTCTCCAATTCTTGTTCCTTCCTTGATTCATAACTGAAAGTTCCAGCCCTGGAAATTATGTTCAATTTAATTTCATATCAGTGCAGAATTTAGGTAATTGAAGTAATTCATTCACCAGACTAATCATACCAGTCAAGTGTGCCGGTACGCAGGTGAACGGCAAGCTGTTTGTACGCTTCTTTGAAGATGGCGAGAGGAGCCTGGGGCAGTTTAGGGAGAGGGTCATTCCCAAAATGAATGGAGCCAGTGTCAATGTCAATAGAAACAGGAGGATCATCAATCTGAATGATACAGGAATGATTGAAAAGGACTAAACAAAATATAATGCAAAACCTCTTTTAAATAGTGATTGTGTTTAGAGTGACATCCCATAATGAAGGTGCCGGGAGCGTCCATCAATTCAAGAAGACTTTCGGGAGTCAGGGGTACGTAAGTAAAACACCAGACAAACGGCTGAATTAACTGCAGGAAGCTCTGTAAAGAAGAAGCCACCCTAGAAATTCATTCAAAGATCAGAAGAATAAATCGCCCGCACCTCAGTTACCATGGGAAGCAGCGCAAAGTTGGTCGAAAAGAAAACCATTCTTTGCTGAGTGAGAAGGCAGGTAACGACAGCTGAAGCAACCTCAGCATCAAAGCATTGTGGGATGATGCTCAGGTCCCAGTCACAAATTGCACGACCGGCGCAGTCAGAGGAAGGGACGATGAATTTGACATTATTCATACTGAATTCCTGAAATGATGCGAGTAAGAAATCAACTATTAGGCCAAGAAGGGGGAACTCACTAAGTTGAGGTTGCCAGCAGGCGGAACAGGGACCATGCACAAATGGAGAGAGAACTCCTTGAGAACGTGTGACCAAAGTTCAGAGTTGGTTTCCAATCGTAGAACCAGGCTACAATGAAGCATTAGGAAAGTTAGAATTATTCAAATTTAACATTAATCTAAAACCTGGAGAGGAGATCTTTGAGAAGAGTGAGATAAGGGTACTTGGAAATGGCGACAAAACAAATTGGTAGGAAACAGGCAATTCCTTCAGATTCATTGAAGTCTTGAGATTTCTCAGGGCAGTGTTCCACCATCCAGTTTCCTTTGTAATTCTACAAAATAATAATATTAAAATAGAGGCTGCAGGCATAATAATGAAACACAAACCTTGCATGCGACATGCCGTTGATAATAGGTATAGCAGGTTCCGTAAGTACGATTTCCTTTCAGATCTGTCAGACACAAGTAGTGCATAACATCACGAGGCCTGGTCTCGTGGATATGTACATCATCTGTAAGAATACTCATCATGAGCGAACTGAAAATATGTGGGCATTTCACCTGGATAACACAGTGAGGCAAGGGAGTTGAGTGTTTCAGCATTGAGAGGGAATTCTGCAGGTTTCAAAGCGACTAAATCTGTGCTTTTACAACGAGAGGCGAAATCAACCGGTTTGAAAGTTGTACGTCGAATGATTTTGACCGATCTCCTTGTTGAAGTTGAGGCCTCATCTGTCGATCCATTGGTTGGAAGAGATGTTAATTCATGCTTCAGAGCCTGTGCAGCTACAGATGGAGATTTTGTAGTTTCAGCGCCTGTTCGTCGAGGCCACGTTCTAGTTGCATTTGCTTGGGGAGTTGGTTTGCCATGACTAGGTGGGTAGTTTGCATCAGGACGCACAGAAGAGCTGGGGAATAATGCCACATTTGCAGATATGGCTGCAAGCACTTCTGCTTTGTATGTCGATCTGAATAGTTTGATTCTGTCTGAAAGATCCTCATCTTCAATGTCCTAAAAAATTGTACAATTTATTGTTTATTCTGCTTTTCATCAATTTATTCCAGCACTTACGTCAGAGCAGACAAGACCAGTGTCTTCATCAAGACCAACTGCCACTAGCATCTCAAGGAGGCTATTATGCACTTTGCCAGCCATTGTTTGGTTGATGGTAATTTCACTCATGTAATTGACTCAATTTTGGAGGCATTGATTTGGGACTCATGTTAGCAGATGGGGTTGTTAATTAGATCAGACAAAACAGCACAAATAACTCAGCATTAGATAGAATCCAGCAAGAAACGTGTTTGGTGTAAAACGATGGCCCCAAATATTTTGAAAATAAACAATTGCAAATGATCAGCAAATGTAACAAGTTGATATTAAGAAAAAGGTACACAGGCCTGATAAGAATTAATTCATTTGCATTGATATGTGACACTCATCGTGAATGGCATCAAAATCCTTTGTCTCATAGAGCCAATAAATGACATCCATAGAACAGATATGACGGTCGGGCAAAACTAGAGTGACGCATTTCCTAAAGATAAGAAAAAACAGAACAAGTTGACAGAGGTGAGCGATAATTCATGGTTTTTTCACCTGCCTTCCGAAATCACTAAGAGGTGGAGGAGAGCCGCTAAGGGAACAAATCTAATGAACACAGAAATTTTATTTTTAGAATGAGGGAAGACAAGAGGACATCAAGTCCGGAAGGAGCAGTCGAAAATGAAAATCTGCTCAGTTTGTTTACTTCTCGAAGTTCAATGAAAAGTTTTGATGGAACACCAAAAACGATCGCGCAGCGATAAGAATTATGCCACAATACAGAGCTACTAAAATTACAGATATATTTGCAATCTTATTCCATGCGAATAAACCCACACATATCTTCAAATTTAGTTCATTATTAATTATTCTGACCAGATTAAATAAAGATTACTAGATTTAAAGAACAATTTTATTTTTAATAGATACTGAACTAAGTCTCAAGCTAGTAAGTAGCTTTGCTTGTATCTTAGAAACACTGACGCCGAGCTGTCAGGTTTGTCGCGATGCCGCCCAAGAAAGGAAAGAAAGGGAAGGGAAAAGGCAAAGATAAGAAGAAAGGGGGGTCTCCCGCTGAAGGAGATGAAACATCCGAACCTGTAGATAAAGAAACGCTGCTGAAAAACGAGTGAGTGTGATTTTACGCCTCACAACAGCACTGGCGAGTATCGACCTGAATTCTCATTTACTGATTTAATATGATTTAGTGTCATCTCATCTGATAATTAATCTCGTTCCAAGACTCCTATTGCTAAAATTAGGATCCCTACAGATTATGGCTACAGAATGTAGCTACCTGATAATAAAATACACGATAATTAAAATTTTCTCACAGCTCACATAATCAGATGAATTGCATACAAATATAATTATATATACTAATGCTAATAGTAATAGTAATAATATTAATACTGCTAATAGGCTATTATACTACAAATTAAATAGGGCCTGTTATCATATGTAATTCATTTTAATGTCCCATTGAGATAAAAAGCTGAAAATTGATAAATAAATAGCAAGCGCTTGGCATCGGGCCCAGCCGATTCAGCCGTGGGAAAAGAAGGACGAGGGCGTGCCTCTACAGAATAGAACAGCTCAGCTCGGAAGGGTTTAATTTATCATTTGGTGATTTTTGTCATCGTCATGTCATTACACCAGATGAAAGCAGTAGAAGCTGTAAATAACCATGCATGCATTCACAGTGGCGATATCGCAAGATCAGCAGCTACAAAACAAATGTTAAATAAATATTATATTAATAATTATAATTATAATTGATAATTATGCATCACATAATTATTAATTATTAATAGTTTTCAATGCTACTTGTATACTTCAGTCGACCACTGCCCGAAAGCAAGGAATGGAATCATTCGGTTGTTAATTATCATCTTGCAGAGGTGGCTGTTCTATGTTTTGCGCACACACATTTTATCTTCAATTACTAGGCTCGATGCCAAGCGCCTGGCCCGATACCAAGCTACTTCCCAAATAAATGGCCTGAAAGTGCAGGCCTGGAACAAAATAACAAAATTACTCACAAGTGACAAGATTGAAGACGATCTTCAAGATGTGTCATAAATTTTAGTATTATAAATATATTCATATATATCTTTAAATAGAAAAAAATATTTATCAGCCTAATTAGGCTTATAGCAATAAGTTAGTATCAATTTTTTTCATTTATTATATATTTATAGGCCTATAGGCCAAAGGGATTTTACAGTATATATATTATTTATCCATATATTTAGCTTAAAACTTATTATTGTCAGCAATAATGATTAGTGCATATAATTATTTGTGCCTTGTTCATGCGTATGCAGAGAGGTATATTTTGGGGTTTGAATGCTTCATTTTGATGAATTATTTTGGCTTGTTCCAATGTAATAATACGATTATCTTGCATATGAGTACTCAGGCAATCATTTATAATATTTCAGGTTAGAAGATCTGACAAAGGACTTGGAAAGCCTGAAAGAAGAAGTTGAAAAACTGTATCCTCCAAACGAAATGGCCTCAGACAGAGTCATTATCCTATTCCTTTCAGATGTTTTTTCTATATATATTTTAATTTGATCACTATCACTGTTTACATCTGATATCATAATTATTAATTATATATCTTACAATCATATTAGCTAGACAATGTGTTTGTATTTTATCAATGTGCCAATATTATTGAGTTGCATTTTGCTTCACTTAACAAGCACATCAGGCGTCAGGAGAATGATTGGCTACAACAAGAAGCTTACAAAGTCCGATCGGAAAGTGTAAGTTTTTGTATATTTGTATTTTTCTATTCATATTACATAATTTATAAATGCTATTCTTTTTAGCATGAATACATGAGTTACATGGAAAAGAAGACAAATAAAAGACAAATCACAATCATCTCTTTGAGTGATCACAATCAGAAGGAAATCAATGACATTCGGGAACAGAAACGTCAAATGTTGGAGGATTACGAGCATAAGAAAACCAGTCAGCTTCACATTTTTCCCCTTTCATTTCACCTATCTCTCTTTAATTTCATTTCACAATTCTTTACCTTATCTTCCAATAAATTGCTAATTTATTGCTAATTCTTATTTTGCACAGATCTGAGATCAATATTAATGGAGAAAGAAAACATGTTGGCAAAAACAAAACAAGAACTGGATGACCTCAGAGAATTCAAGGTCAGTGCATCAGAAATTGATCACTATAATCATGAGAAACTCAACCCGACTTAAACAGACACTTCAACACGAACAAGTCGGAAGAATTAAGGAGTTGGAGAAGGAAGTGATGGTTATGAGAGGTCACCACTCAGACACCATTCAGCAGTTGAAGTCGAGGTTTTTACGAGAGAAGCGCGATTTCCAGCAAGATTCTGATGCCAAAATATCCTCCATGTCAAAACAAGCCAACAAGGTATGCAATTGAATATTGGTATACGAAGATAACGTTGGTAATATGTTTGCAGGAAGCTGTGCAGTGCTTGAACGAGCACACGCAGAGGATCAAGTCGGAGAATCGGCAGCTGAGACACCAGTTGCTGCTGCTCATCCGCAAGACGAGAGCTCTTCATGAACACAACAAACACCTGGAAGATCAGAAGAAACAACTCCTTCTGGAGGAACAGTACTCGGAGGATTTGAAGCATTTAAGAAGCGCACGCCAACACCAAGTTTTCAAGTCATTTGGAATGCTGGAAGATGAAAAGAACGTAGAAGGGGGAAAGTAGTGAAGTGGCTTTGTGATTGGATTATTTCTGTGATTTTTAGATGTGATAAAATTATAATTGTTGTTGGTTTACTCGGATTAAAATAAAAGCATTCTTAGAACAAGTGTTACCTGTCGCATTTTTAGGTTTGGTAGCGATTTATATCGTGCAATTATCTTTAGCTGCTTTTTTATTGTCAGCTCAGTGGTGTATAAACATTATCCTGTCTTCTGCGTACATGTACCATCCTGGCTTATTTATGATATTTTAATTTGTTACAATAATTAAGCCCCCAAAAAGAAGAGTGATGCAATTATTTCACAGAGGCTAAGAAGACAATATTTATTTTTCTGTATAATATACTCATACAACATCCATTTTGGACAATATATCACAACCATTGAGATGAACTTCCTCTGGCGGATTCTGTTGTTGCTGTCATGACGCGAGCCTTGAAAAGCAGTAAAATTAGAATTTTGAAAGAGTATAAAAACAAAACAAAAAAACATGCCTCGACATTTGCAATTTTTTATAATTATACTGAATTTAGTAGGATTGAAATAAGTTAGAAACAAACTACTGATATAGATTATACATGTACATGTATAACGAAAAATTTATATGCTTATTAATAACTCAAGTGGTTGGCGTTTACTGTTATAGTATTAAGTATAGGAGACTTTTGTCAGTTATCTCCAAAAAACACATCTTCAATTGTGAAAAAATTTGCTAAAGTAGGAGCGAAAACAGGCATAGATGATGTGAGGAATTGCTTGTGGACGGAATTGATATGATGCAATTTACAATTCTCTCAAATTCTAAACACCCTGTATGAATATACTTCAAAACAAAGATCTTAAAAATTGCACAAAGCATAAATAATTTCCAGAAAAGAGATTGATTATAAACAGCCAAAGCAGCAGATGATTATTAATTTGCAACACTGATAAGCAAATAGGAGCCATACAAATTCACATCTAAATCTGGATTATTCAGACAAAAGAGAAGTATGTTTTTGTCATCGCAAAAATATTTTAGAAGAGTCTTTTGTTGGTAGTGACCACAATATCATCATCACTATCATCGTCGTCATCACTTGATGCAGGGGAAGGAGGAGTGCGAGACTTCTTCACTGCAGACTGGGGCCTCTGAGAAAACAAACAATTTTTACAACTAATTGAAGAATTCTGTACCTAAATTTTGACATCATTACGTAAATGTAATAATAATTAATTGGAAAGTATAATGACGGACAACTCACGCTTGAAGTTCTTGAGGGCCTACTTGAAACTGTGAAGAGATTGAAATAATTAGTACAAGATTTTAGTTGATTCATTGGTTTAATTATTTCAATTAAGTTGCATCAGGTTTAACACTCTCTCTCACCAGATGCTTTGGATCGAGCAGATCGCACAGAATAAACATCATCTGAATCAACGTCTTCTCCGGCTGAATCGAGATCTACAAAAGGAGAAGTCACATGACGCATTCATGAGACATGAGAGGGACTTACTTCTGATATGACTCAGGGCTGGAGAGCGTGTTCTAGGAGAAGAGTAATGAGGAGACGCTCCACGCGAAGAATCTCGACTGGAAAGACATTTATTAATAACAGAGGAATAACTTATATTCTATAATGCATAAAAATTAATGCATGAACAGTTGAGAACCTACTAAATACAGGGCAAGAGGCATAGCAACTTTAGCAGGAATAAGCCAGTGAAAGCCTCTGTATATATATACTTTATAGTGTAACACAGATCCGAAGATATAGCTGAAAATTGTACAGAAAAATACATAAAAAATAAAATCAATTTTGAAAATACAATACACAAAAAAGTGATTAGAGGAAGGACTGTGTGTATATTGTAAAGGGGATCATTTTTGCAGTGGTTTTATTTCCGATATATTTCTGCAACAGGCGACCATGGAAAATGAGGAAATATTGTATAATAAAGCCCCACAGAATTAAAAATGATGTTTTGATGTCTAAACTGCAAAATTTTAGCCCTGCAAAATTTTAGCCCTTTACTGTAATTTAAGTAAAAAAAATTAAAAAGTTGAAAGTGAAATGAACACAGAAAGCATTCAAAGCCACACTGTGATCTCATAATTGCATGCAGGATATGATACGTGCAAACAACATGATTCTTAAAAAGTTTATTACGATTGAATCTCGCAACAATCATCAGGCAGAAATTTTATACAAAAGACATCTCTTACATACCATGCGAGTGCGTTATACATGAATTACCTATGATAATTATTGAGTTGCTGTTTCCTTGCTAAATGGGCTCTTATAGCTGCCTGCATAAACTCTACACTCTCGTCATCAATATCGTCACTGGGCTTTGAAAGACTGGAAAAGAAGGGTGGTAACCACAAGCGTTACGGTTATTGAGCAAACACGACAAAGTGCCAGAAAGAACACAAGTGGATAAGCACACAGAGAAGGAAGAGTCAATGACGCTACCTGTGAATGGTGTTTGTTCGATGCTGGTGGCCTCGCATGCTGGATTGGATGAAGTCAGCTGCACCATCCAGGTCACTTGCAGACGAATCCTCCTCTGCCATATAACCCCGCATGCGCTTCATGTTTGCTTGCCGAGTGCTGTGGCCCCTCATGGCGGCCTGGATCAATTCTGTCGCCTAGATACGGTGAAACAAAATACTGTTACACACATTAACCATGTTGAATATTTCAAAGGTTTTAAAATTCAGTCCAAACAAAAGAGGCTATGTACAAATATCTCAAATAAATGATGAGAAGAAAAATGATAATTTGAGCAAAAAGTATGAGAAAAGAAAAAGAAAAAAAAGCATATATATATAAAGCCAAAATGTTACAGCATTCCACTGAGAAATCCTGTGAGTTATATCTTGTACATTTCACACTGCGTGCCCTCTCACTTCATTGGCTTCTCTTTCTTGCGCATTGTGCAGACGCCATCGCTTCTGAATTGTCTTAGCAGCGTGCTTCTCTTCAAAATCATGAACACGTTGCCTTCGCACCCGTCGCTAAATAGAACAAAAGCATTGAGAGAGAAAGCAAAAAGAGAAACAATAAACTTTACAGAGCAGATTCAGGAGGGAAATCATAAGGATACTCTGTACACCGTAATCATAGAGAGAGAAAGAGATAGATCAGAAATCAAAATAACAGATACTAACAATAGATTCAACAAAAATATAGAAATTAAAAAAAAGTTTAAAGAACCTCTTCTTCCTCTCGATTACGTTGCTTGTATCCTCTCCACTCCCTCTGTATGTGTTTGGCCGCATGATTCTCCTTGAAAGCTTCTGCTTTCTTCAGTCGTTCCTTCTCTACTGTTGCTGATGCCGATGACATCACAGTAGAGGTAGGGCTGAAATACACATCCAAATAAATAAGGAAACAACTTGTCAATCTGGTGCGCACCTTGCACGGCGGGTTGAAGATGAAGCTGCTGATTTGCGTCGAGGAGTTGGGACTCGAGGAGTGGCACTTTTGTCTTTATCGTAAAAGCCATCAAGTTCAGCTTGCAACTCATCAATTTCTTTCTTTAAACTCTTTATCTCACGACTATAAAAATGGGGTCAAGTTAACAGGGAAATATAGTAAAAGGAAGCAACTCACTCTTTATCGTCTCCCTTCTTGCGGTAGTGAGTGCGGTCTTCCTTCAATCGCTTCATGATCACTTTCTGCTTGGCCAGCTCCTCAAGGAGTTCACTCTCTCTTTTGTCCAGTTGATCCAATCTCTGTGCAACGGATCCCTCCAAGACAATTTTGCCTGAACAGAGAAAAAGACACAAGAGATCACAGATGCAAGTCTAAAGCAACGCAGTTCACATTCAGCCTTTGAGTTCTCAGAGGAGAAATCACCTTTTCTTACCTTCAGTCTTTGTGCGACGTCCGTCGACATCAGACACGATTGAAAGCGTGTCTCCCTCAGCACGATCTAATCGCTAAAAATTTATCCCACGCACAGTGACATTGCTCTAAGAATCTATTGGCACTAACCTTCTCAAGTTTAGTAAGAGCGGTCATGAGTTCTTTTTTGTTCATGTCTTCATATTCCTCTATAGGGGAAAAAAGAAAAGAAATCAATGATAAACATTTCTTGATGCATTGCCTACTTTTCTTATCAGCGGTTAAAGCTTTTTCTTCTAGAGCTTTTTGTAGATCTTGTTTGAGCGTTTTGTTTTCCGTTTGCAGTCGTACGTTCTTTTCGTTCATTCGCATGATAGTCTCTTGCAGCGCTCGCAATTTGCTAGGATTTTCTTTTGCAGATGAAGTGTTGTTAACATTTGATTTGCTGGAATAGAAAAATCATTAAATTACAAAAGGATTAAAAAATTATCAAATTATCTAACTAGCCATAACTACCTCACAGTGGATCCCGATTTCACATTGTTCAGACGTGTTATTTCTCTGTGCAGCATTTCAGTCTGAATTTTGAATTCCTCAATTTTCGTGGCTTTCAAATCACTCTGAAGTTTGCTAAAACATAAAATATAAATTTAATTTCAAAGTCATGTTTCATCTTTGTTTATATGATTTTGATTCACGGAACCCCACCTAAAGGCTGCCTCACGATCCTTCAAGCTATGCTCAAGCTTCATTATCTTCTGTTTCATGCTGTGGATAACCTACAAAAAACTCAACCAATAGAAGAAAGAACTTCAAGAGGTGACGTAACGTACGGTTCCTGTGTCAGGTCGTTTGTCAGTCAGCGTTCTTCGCATTTCTTCACTCTGTCAACAATACGTTAAGATCATAAATTATGAATAAAGGTAAAATTGCTAACTTTGCTAGGATCCAAGAGCTGTTCAACTTCCCTCTCCTGGAATCAGAAATTTAAAAAATAACAAGTAAGAAATGGATTGCATGCATTCTTTGACCATTCAAGATAATGGCAATTGTGCGTACAAAATGAATCAATTCAGAGATAGAATATTAAAAACAACCTTCTTCAAGTTGTCCTCTTCTAACCTCCGCATTTTCAGTTTCAACGTGGAGCTCTCAGAATTTAAGTGCTGAATTTGCTGCCAAATATTTTATTCATTTATCATATCCAAAACTCTCCTCATTGATACCAACCTTTTTCAATGCAAGAACTTCATCATAATACTCCTCCGGAGATTTATAAGCTGGTCGACCGGAGGAAGGTCGAGCTGGAAGAAAAAATGATAGAACCATGAACTGAGCAATTTCCTCTGAAGCAAACCTTGAGAATCGGCCCCCATAGATTTGTTCATTTTTTCTGTACCAGCCATTTGGCGGAGGTAGTGACTGGTGCTTTTGTATGTCATGTCTTGTGGCTTGAGTCCTGTTAACGATTGCTTCTGACCAAGTGTTTCTGGCGTTATTCCGAATCCTGTGCGCCTCAGTGTGTCAGTCCAGATCTCAGTTGGAGTACCTTTCCTGAGGTTCCCTCTCTTTGAGCCGGAGGCTACACCTAAGTGAGAGATATAACTCTGTAAGGAACTCATTTTCATGATATAACTCAGTCACTAACCTCCCCCTTTGACTGCCTGCAGCCACAAGTCTCGAGCGGTTTTACTCGACTGTGAGGCAGAGGCTGAGGTGAAGTGGTTGTAGGGGGAGCCTTACATAGATGTCATCACACGTAAAAACAAACGACACCTAATTACAAAAAAACTTACTCTTTGAGCTGGCCCCCTTTTTTGCCTTCTTCTTTGAAGCGCCTTTTAAAAAGATATTGCTCAATCATACATGAAAAAAATAGAGGGAATTTATTACTCACTTTTTGGACGGGGAGATGCTTTAGATAAATGAGGTTTGGATACCTGTGGCATGACAGTAATTTCAAAACATATACAGAATTATTGGTATTAAATCCACAAACTTACAGCTGTTTCAATGTCAATTGGAGATTCCTATAAGGTGAAAGGAATGTTTGTTGAGCACATTTGTACAGCCAAAGTGGGGATACAAAATGAGAGGTATAGAACATCAGAAGCATAAAAAAGCAATGAATTTTTATTGATGTATACCAATATACCGGTATTTATATTGCAAATAATTACACAGTAAAAAGCTAAAAAAAAGAGAGTGAGATAATCACATCCCATATGTCGCATTAAAAAAAGCGATTAGATAATGAAGAGGAAGAAACTTACAACAAAGCGATCAGCCATTCGCTCAAGAGAGGGCATCCAGTTAATGGGGTGTCATGATGGATTGCTCAGAAATATATCTGGAATATCAAAATAGGCCTTTAAATAATATATTGGATGTTCATACATTGCCCAATATGGTTTGACAGTTTTAGCCATGCAGAACAGAATGAATAATTAATTTGATAAAAAAGTGAGTGACGTTGATTGCCTTCTGACCATATCAAGGGAAGAACATGGTTTGGCTCACCATACAATTTCTAACCCAGATCATGCTCAGGGAATGAGCTGCCAACCCTCAGCATAGGTTGACAGCTATAGTTATATATAGTGTATTTTAGGAAATCAGAGAGGCTTTGCAATTTTGCTGGCCCTAGCTGATGAGAATTTCTATAATCTTATTTTAAAATTTTGGAATTTGCAGCTATAACTAATAATAATATTCGTATTTCCACACTTGGACTCAGTGCTGATAAACTTTTCAGAGGCTTTCAAGAGTGAAAAACTAAAAATATCTATTCACTGGCCTCCTAATTCTCAGACTTGAGCGGTTTCATTTCCTTATCATTTTTTTTTAATACATTGCTGATAAAATACCTATATACTTATCTCAAAAAAGGCCACTTTATCTGTAAAGTGTTGCACAGGTGTGGCCTCCAAATCTAAGGCTCTTCATTATGATCAATAATAATACATAGCCAGGACGTACCATGGCTACTAATGATTTTGAAATATCCTCATCTTATTTGTTAAGCTAATTAAGAATTTCTGCTAAGTATATGGATTTCAATAATCATATAAACTATATGTAACTAAACAAGTCTATAGTTGAGTATTGTCAGAATGGTAATTTTGTTTCATTTTACCAATTAATTAAATATCTTCAATTATAATGCTGAATGCATGTATTATAGAGTAATACATTTTAATTATTATATTATAATAATTAAAATGTATTATAATTTATAATTATTATATACTGGTATAAGCCACCATTCATTAAAGGGATGGGGAACTAAATTTTAAGTGATGTTCTATTGACTCATAGCACCAATTGATAGCATTCAGTGCCAAAAACACCATGCCTGGATGCAAGCGTAAGGAAATAATGCATTCCGAATATCGGGGTTAGCATTGCGCCTATGGGAGAATGGCTTCCATTACGAAGTATAGGAGGCAAACGTCAGCTGATGGCTTGGTTTGGCTGATGGCTGATTGGTTCCGTTCCCCTCGGGAAGCTATCGATTTCAGCCAATCAGAGCAGAGCATCTTCGCCATAAAAGGACATCTTTGTTGTTTACGAAACGAAAGCGCATGCGTGGTGCACTCTGGCTGACCTTTTTACTGTTTCAGGATGAGAAACATGGTAGGTGTCCTAGAAAATCGCTTGTTAAAATAAGAAAAATAGCGAAAAATATTTTTTTTTTCGCGCCTGACTGGTGGCAAAATGATTATTCTATCTATTTCCGAAAAGAAAATAAAAAAATATCCAAGGGTTTAGTCGCAGGACACGCTGATATGACGAGGCCCATTGTAACAGATGGGGAACTCGGTGTTTCATCACAGCTGCTGACGTCACGCCTAGTTAGCAATATATCGCCCGCAAAATCGTTAGCGATGATATTCCTTGTGTGGGCCAGGCATAGGAATCATTTATGGTGCATCAAATAACGACTCAAAGTCAATTTTTAACCAGTTCTCCCTCCCTTTAATATATATATATGGATATATAGACACATGTATATACCAGAGCCAATATAACTCTACAGGTCATCTAAAATGATGTTTAACATGACTACATTGACAACTGAGTACTCAATGTATTCATTATATTGTTATATATAGTCACTGGATCACTCATTCAGTCATTGACTTGTGACAACTTGTCTTGTGAAGTTCAAGTTGATTATGTGTGTTCGCATATGATATATTCCATTGGAAGCCGCTTCGTTGATTTTCACGCTATTTTCAAGCGATCGGAACAAGAAACTGGCATTTATGAAGGCAATACTCACATACGACGGTCAACACTACGCAACGTGAGCAACAATGGGGCGAAAACGGGAGAAAGTAGATTTGTTTACTGACATAGCAACGCTTTTGACATAGCGGGAGTCACATGATCTAAACATGGCTGCGCACGGTAATGAACACGAGTCACATGATCAGTGGGCTGTGCAACATGGCTACCAAGCTAACTTCAGGTTTGCTAAACTTTTTGGTTTATTTCTCCCGATTTTGCTGTAATTCTGTGTGCATAAATTATAGCTAATATAATATCAAGTGTTTCCTCTGCCACAGGAGCTGTGCCTGCGTTCTATCGAGAGGTGTACGACATTATCTGCCCCCACCAAGAGCACGTCGATCATGACATGTTTACGAAGCTTATGGCCAATGCTGGTCTCCCATCTCAGACCCTCACTCAGGTAGTCAACCGTTGTGGGCGTGACAGAAAACTCAACCAATTGTCTGAAATATAAAAAATTCAACTTATGACGGTGTTGTGCTTTGTGAATAATGAAGCTGCAGGCACACAATAAGTTATTTGATTAAACCCATTTAACCATTATTCATTCCATATGATATAATGATATATAGCAATACGCCAATAACATGATTGAAAGCTGAACAAACCTATTTTAGTATTTTTGTGTTTTATTTATAGACCAATAACTTATGACTGAACTAGAATTACAAGCGAACAATGGGAATTGCACTTAGAACTATGCATGTCTATTTTATTGTAATATCTGAGTGAGTACGAGTGACTATAAATACAATAGCGTTTATGCATTAGCACCATTACAGGAACTCAACATTGTTAAGGGTTAGTAGCTTTAGGGTTAGGATTACCTATATTTACCTATCTTACATTTATGTATCTCTGTAATCTGATTAAATAGTGCAAGCCTTTGAACAGAGCTCTGAGATGAACAAATGACTCAACTGTCACTCCAAAAAGGTCAACCTGACTGACTCTGATATTCTGATCATTTCTCTCTTCTAAATTTACTCATCCTGTAACTGTTCTATTAAGCTAAATCATATGTAAATTAACATCATTGCATTTGATTTCCGCATCATTTCGCCTGAACAAATATCACCAAATGAATTTCCTTCCAGATCTGGGATGTGGTAGACGAGAAACAGGGTTACCTATCAAGGACTGGCCTCTACAAAGCCCTGGCACTCACTGCTTTGGCTCAGCAGGGAAAATCCATCAATGATAAAATACTCGAAAGTTATTCCGACCAAGAGTTACCGCGGCCGTCACTTGGAGATATGGGGGACCTGAAGAATTTGAGTGTTCGCCTGCACAGGGATCGCAACCCCACTGTACTTGGATACACATACGAGGAACTCTCCGCCCTTGACACCATTAAGGTGGAGCTGGTTCCAGAGAAAAAAGGTTTAATTCTCAAGCACGTGGAGTACGAAATCACCAGCCGTGTTTGTATTCTCTCAATTGAGTGTATTGATTTACTTAAGAGTTTTTTCTTCATTCTGTCTTCCAGCGATATCATTCGACCGTGTTGAGGAGATACAATGATTTCTTGGCATATCAAGAAACACTTCTTCAGCGATATCCCTATAGAATGATTCCCGATCTGCCCCCAAAGAAACTCGTTGGAGGTTGGATTTGATTGGTTGACTCATATGTTTTCTTATTTTTTGAATTCAGTAGCAGATAGGAAATTCATCGAGCAGAGAAGAAAATCCCTGAGGAGGTTTCTGAACCTGATCGCTCGCCATCCCATAATGTCACATGATCAGATTGTGCGATACTTTCACACTTTCACTGGATCCGTGAGTTGTATTTTTATTTTATCTCTCTTTAATAAACATCTGGTTGACCCTCATTTTCAGGATATGCAATATCGTATCAAGGAGCATTTTCGTGGAGCGCCTGATGAATTTATGACGTGTGAATATGCTCTGAAGTCAAAGGTACTCTGCGAAAAACATCAGCTTTTAGATTGTTTATTTTTTTAATTTCTAAAAAAAAAAAAAAGGAATTTGTTCCATTGGACACACAGCTCCAGTTCAGCAACAGCCGGGTGCACATACGCCTTCTGACTGATGCGACTCTCAAGATGAGAAACATCGCCGAACGCATCGCTGAGAGGGACACGGAATACGCTCTTGATATGCTCGTTCTCAGCAAACAACTCAGGTGAGTTTGATCCCACTTTGACCTCAAAATTTATTTCAGGATTTTCTTGAAATCTTCAGTACAATAGCAAATGATACGTCAAGCGTTTCTTCGTGGGCGTGTGGCAATTGCGAAACATGGAGTCAGTTTAAACGAGGCTTCAAGGGCGTTAGTTCTGATTGCGCTCTGCTGGGAGAGAAAGCAAGTTCACTGGTTAGTTAATTAACACTGTTAAATATTAATGATTAATTTTTCTTTCGCTATTCTCAGTCGATCCGCATTGAGGACCATGTTACTGAAATACTCAGCATGTTTCTTGATCTTCTTCTTGCGTATAAGGTGAGATCAAAGGTCAAAGATCAACGCAATCAGAATTTGTTTTATTATGTTAGGATTTGTGCGATCGGCATGAGAAGGGCGTGTTACGTGATCACCAAAGAGCCATTCAGAAGATGGGCTTGTACAAGAAGAAGAAGATGTCTGCTACTGTACAAGGCCCTGCTGAGGTAGATTATGCAAGTGTTGCTGATTATCCGTCCACTAGACTAATTAGCGGACTATTCTATGTTTCAAATGGCAATTCATAGAAATATCATGATATGGATTTGATTCAATGTTACTATTTCAGGCAAATGCTGTGGAACAGTTAGAGTACAGGATACTCAAAGTGGGTCGTCACAAATATCAATTATTTATTCCTCATTATTTATTTTCCGTTGTCAACAGCAAGAGAACGAGATTTCCAACATGGAGAACCGCAATTATTTCTCCCTGCACTGCGTTCAAATGGAGACGCAACTGATCCATGCTAATCTAGAGGGCCTCTATTGCGCCCTTCAAAACTTGGCGACCGAGGAAACGCAGGGATATTCACAGGTGAATGCGAGAATTTATATTTTCGTTCATGAACTTTACTCTAATTTGGAGTGACCGTTTACCTATAACTAATACAGTGAAACCCTGCTAACTCGAAAACGGATAACTCGAAGACCCCTCTTCGTCGTAGTGTTTTCAAAGTCCCGCCGACTGCCCTATACTTTTAGCATTACAGATTGCTCGAATTCCTCAAACACCGTTTCGTCGGTTAGGTTGGTTAACAACAGAAGAGAGATCATGTAGTGGATTTTATATCGGAGTAAAACACATGATGAAGACGATTACAGAAAGCGGTATAGGCTCAGATGTTGAATAGTGTTTAATAAGTGTCGAATAAAGTGTTCAAGGGTAGGTCATTACGCTATCATAACGTAATTTGAGATCAACACGCTATCATAACGTCATCACATAGATCATAACGTTACCAAAATGTTGAGAATTTGAAAACCCTGATTCGTCGAAAACCCTCTTTGTCAAAAGTGTTTTTGCTGCTCCCTTCAAGTTCGAGTTAGTGGGGTTTCACTGTACTTTTGGGTCATAACTTATATATTTCATATTAATTTTTAATTTATTCAAGATGGCTTCCTTGTGGCATAATATTCGGCCATTGATAGACGCCATTTTGCCTGAGCGAGCGGTTTCATCTGGAGCTACGTCGCCCTCCACTTCACCCACCAATATCAAGCGATAGCGGATGATTCTCTCTGCCTTGAATGACCCCGAGACCCCTTCCCGCCTCCTCTAGTCCTCTATGCAATCATTGCTCTCAAAAATCATGTCTTTATGTTTGGTTTTCCTTAGTCAGAAAGTTCAATCTATCAGTGAAGGTGCTCAAGCTAGTGTTTAATATTCTTGTTTTTAAATGAGTTTAATTTGTTTTTGATCTGGGTTTTCTGTTATGTATTGTTGCTTTTGGTTTTTCTTTGTTGATACTAATTTCTTTCTTTTTTTAATTGGTACTGACTCAAATTTAATGGAAAGACATTCTATTGAATTTACTCATGTGCTAAATCATTGTATATCTTCTTCTCCTGTTCAGAGTGAAATCTGCAAATATTGAATCAACATTCCTTGCCTTCATATCACAAATTCTGGTTAAACATAGAATATTTCTCTGGGGTGTCCGGTCAACAAGACAGTGCATGGATATATGCTCAGGCTGGCAGGCGTACTTGTATAATATAATTTTTGCCAGCTGTTTTAGTGCAATTCAATGTTTCGGCAGTTCACTGAAAGCTCAAAACATTTGTTTTTGTAAAAAATCTCTAGATGAAGATTCATAACAATTTTCCAGATTTTTTTCTCTCTCTCGCAGAATGTTTAATTTTCTTGTTTATATGTTTGGTATTTCAACCATCAGTGTAATTGTTTGTACCTTTTGCATGCAGCATATTATATAAGCACAATTAATCAAAAGTCTGTTATCAAATCCAAAGTTTATAATCAAACCTTGGCTAATTGCGCCAGTGCTGACATTATTTGGATTCCTACTCAGTATTAATCATCATATCGGGGTCTTGTTTAAACGGTAGACCACATAATCAATGTAATTATCATCACTATTTTCTGTTAGTTCATTTTTTTTTTATCAAAACAAAAAATGAGTTAAATCATTCCTGTTGAAATATTTACTATGTATAATTATTGTTAACAGTATGCATATCATGTTTAATGGTGCATGCCCATCTTATCGTTATTCCACCACTGCATTTAGTTCTGATATTGGTGTATTTTCATAAGTCATGGCTTCAATAAGTTTTGACTTCTGATTGCTGCAATTGCTATAATTGCCATTGGCAAAGTACTTCTGGGTAGTTGTGTTACACGAGGCACACGATCAACTGCTTATTCAGGTCCTGAAACACAATCTTCTGCTGTTTTCTTTTGATATCTTTGATAATATTTGATGTAAAACACTATCTGCACTAATCGACTTGCGGTTCGTGATCATTGGTCAGTCATGGTCAGCTATTATTATGACCTTTTCGTTTACGTGTAGAGTCACAAAATCCTTGTTTTAGATTACTTTCACAATTTTCTCCCTAAGGCTGATTTATAAACGTTCCATAATAAATTCTAAATGATGCATGATGTGTTCTTCTTCATTGTGCGTTATGATTGGCCACATGTACCTTATGATTCAGTTTGGCACGTGCTCGCGAGGGAGATTCACGAGTTGAACCTGTCGCCAAGGTCCGGTGAGGGTCATTCTGCCCCGAGTGGTCATGTTTGAGAAGCACGGTCGCTTTCACATAAATGTTATGTATTTTTAGAATCTTCATCTGTAACAATCTGAAAGACAGCCATGGAAGTACGTTTCTTCCAGTTTTTTTTTTTTTTTAGTTAACATGTCTCGTGCTAAAGCTGTCTGTCCGTAATAGAAACATAACTCCCAAGGCGAGCGCATACATACATTATATTGTGATAGGTTTCTGCAATTCAGTCTCAGGAAGCCACTAGTTAGACAAATCCGCTGCCGTAATTGAGTATGCATGTAGTTTACCTGTACTAGGATATATAATATATGACATGTGTAACTATTTCGCTCCTATTTTTGTTTTGAAAATCCATAATTACAATAGATATTCCTCAACGCCTTCTCCACTTAACGCACGTTTAACAGTGTGCGGTAAAAACGTGCACTGATCGCTCGTGAAGTGAAATGCTTTTTGTTTTTTTTTTTTTTTCAAATTACAGTAGGCCCAGCCTACATCATATAGTGCAGCGCATATAAGTTAAGGTGAATCTGGAAGTGGTCAACTATATCATAGTGCCCAGTCCTGACTGAGCCCATTCGTGCATGTACATTGCACAACGAGGAAATGAGACAGAGGTCAAGGTTAGGCGCCAATGTGGAGGCCGAGTATAAGATTCACTTTGGAAGACTTTCTAGACCCGTAAATGTCACATAAAATTAAGGGTATAGACCACGAACGGTTTGCACAAAACAGTAGGGTCCGCGACCCAATGTTGAAAGCCCCGAGAGAGAATGTTGAAATTTGGGTTGAATGTGAAGTAGCTTTTTTAATATAACGATATATAGCAAGCGTTATTTCTTTTCTAAAATTTTACACGACTACCACGAATGCGCATTTATTGTGAAGCATACAAACCGGAATTTTAAAAAATCAATTTTAATAAATCGATGCATAACTAATCGATCAACACTCACTACATAATTCTATTGATCGAAAATTGTGCATTTAGGTTTTTCAATGTGCAAAATCAGTAGCACACCGCAGAGCATCAATCGCGTATTTCAATTTTTCAACCTCCTTTCATTTTCAAAATCAAGGTCTTCCACTTAAAGTTCAAGGTCGATGACTAAAAGTAGGTTGCAGCTCAATAAAGGCTTTCGCGATCTGTGTAACTAGGCTAGTATTAACTACATTCAGGCTACATGCCATTAGTATTTAGCTTCTTTATTGATCGAGCTAGGCAAACAGGTTAGTGCTGCAGCCTTTATTAACCCTCCTTAGCCATATAATATGAAATGTAGGCTGATGGTGTATTGACATATATATTGATCCAGGGTACCAGGTTTGTAAGTACCAGGTATAACCTCAGCTAAGCTCGCTAGGGCCTAGGGGCAATGTTGTCACTGAATGTTGTGTTCATGAGATATATTTCATGCAGGACGAGGACTTATTACGGGGAAGATACTAGTATTTGATCGGAGACAAAAGTAAACAATAATATTAGAAGAATAATATCGGAGTCGAAGTTTCGGATTGTAGCCAACACTCGACGCTTCGCCTGTCACTATTATATGCTAGTAACAACATTTGACATCACTTCCAATTTAGGCTAACTGCAGCTATAATGCATGCCGATCTATACGTTGATGCGGCATATGGATATACATTTACTCGAGTTACGAAGCCTTGCTCCAAGTTGATGCCCTTTTCTTCCCAGTGAGAGATGGGCCGTGTCTTGATATGCGGCTGTCTGGTTGCCATCTTCGTGGCTTTCCATTTCATGAACGTCGTCATCCCCGAAGGATGCGCTGAACCCTGGAAGATTCGACTGGCGGACAACACCAACAAACTGATATTATTCATTGTAAGGAACAACGTATCAATTCACTCAGTGTTTGCATGACGTCATCGCAGATCCATGATGTAGTCGGAGCCGTCGACGAGCAGTTGAGCGTGCGGATGATGCGCTCACTTATGGATGGAATGAGTCGGATGAAGACGGAAGAAGATCCAACGCTACATGTAATTGTTGACCAATCAGTGACTCTTAAAATATGTCTGTGATCTATTATCCTAGATAAGAGATACCCATTTCGACGGCGTGTCTGTTCGTGTGTACGTGCCTATCAGTCGCAGAGATGGTGACCTGCTACCTGGAGTTGTGTACTTGCACGGAGGAGGCTGGGTGCTTGGCAGTCCAGGTGTGTGCGCAATCTAGGATCTGTCCTGGCTTTTGATGTAACGATTGTATGTGTATAATAATATCAACAGAATCAGAGGAAAACATTGGACGCGAACTGACCAAACGACTGAATGCTGTGGTTGTAAGCGTTGAGTGAGTTATAATCGATTATGCAATAATTGGGAGTTCTTATTCTTGATTCTTCCTTCATTGCAGCTACCGCATGGCCCCCGAGGTGACGTTCCCAACTTCATTCGAAGATTCCCTCCGAGCTACGAAATATTTCCTCACCCACACGGAGAAATTTGGTGTGGACGCTTCCAGAGTTGCTGTTGCAGGTGTGTATTGCATGTATGCAAGCACTGCACTGCAAACAAACAGTTCTCTTCAACCCTATATTCTCGCGTAGGAAACAGCGCAGGCGGAAACATGGCAGCCACTGTGTCATTGAAACTGAGAGACGATCAATTTGAGCCGAGAGTGAAACGACAAGTGCTGATTTACCCTGTAGTACAGTTTGTGGATTATCAAATGCCATCCTACCAACAGAATGCATACGCCCCCATACTCAAGCGCCCCCTTTTGGTGTACTTTCTCTCCATGCAGCTTTATGGGAACAGGAGTCTGGAAAACGTCATCAGCAACAACAAACACGTGACTCGAGATGTTCGTGAGACCATCGGAGCATCGTACATGGACTACGCGTGGCTACCGAACGAATTCCTGGAACTCAGCCCTTTTGAAGACAACGGATTTCTTGAGGGTGATGCAGAGGTCTGGAACTCAATCAAAGATGCTGTCATGAGTCCTTATATGTCTCCGTTGTTTGCGAAGCATCTGGGTGATCTGCCAGACGCATTTGTCATCACGTGTCAGTATGATATGCTTCGGGATGAAGGCTATTTGTACGCACGGCGAATGGAGCAGTTCGGTACAAAGGTTAAGTACGTCAACTACAAGAGCACCTTCCACGGAGTGTTAAACGCATTCGATTTTATCAAAGAAGGGGGCCAGATGATGGATGACATCGTCACGTATCTCAAAAAAGAACTTTGAACTCGCAAGTATCATAATTCATTTTGTAAATTTCAATTTTATTATTCAAATGGAATGAAAAAAAGAAAAAGAAAAGAAAAGAAAAAAACATCGATTCCCGATGGGCTAATAAATTATAATTATGCCCTTGCATGTGCGTAAATAGAAATAAACAAGTAACAGCTCGTAAAAAAAAAAAAGGAAAAAAAAAAAAAAGAGAAAGCAAATGAAACTACCATTAGCTGATTAGGGATAATAATAAAAGAATGAAATCATGTTAAATCGTCTTTTCGTTTCTGATCTGTCGTTTTGTGTCTTTTAAAGGATTAACATGCATGATAAAAAAGAAGAAGTGAAATGACGCTATTCAACTGTGCTGAGATGGGTGTGCAAATCCTTTTGATCGAACATTTAAAGAGGACCTCTGTTCATTTAGGAACCTTTTTGGATCGATTCTATGGGCTTTTGTGAATTATAAGAGACCATTTTTGAAAATTTTGGCAAACTGTGAATGATATTCAAGACAAATTAAAATACGAATTTCCTGCTCAGTCAAAATAGCTAGATAGAAACAAGATGAGTGCGAGGTTTCTTTTATGCGAACTGCTGAAGGATCTGCTCACTCGACGGCTCTCATTGTTAACAATGGGAGAATTACTTTCTTCGCGTCACCACAGCGAGAAGAAAGCGAGATTTAAACCTTTCAAATTCGATGGATCTAGGAATTAGCCCACAGCAAGCGTATTGTCTAAAACTACGGCAGTCAAAAGCCGTATTTGTCTTTTGGGATGCATTCTCTATCACCCGTTACTAGTTCAAAACAACCAGAGGTCCTCTTTAAGTATATTTTGGCACGTACTACGAATATATTGCGAGTCCAATAATTTAAAGATCTGAGATCAGAGTTTGAGAGGAAGTATTACGAGAGCTCGCTACACAACATTATACTTGTATTTCAGAAAATAGTTCTGGAATTGTCACCCTCGCCGCTTTCTCTGCATATCTATTATCATATTCATATCTATTATCATATTCATATCTATTATCATATTCATATCTATTATCATATTCATATCTATTATCATATTCATATCTATTATCATATTCATATCTATTATCATATTCATATCTATTATCATATTCATATCTATTATCATATTCATATACCGGTATGTACAACGAGACTCAAACACTGGTTAACCAGAGTATCTATCTGTTGAATCACAGAAGTACGCGGACGAACCGGCAAACCAGTTTAAAATATTATTTGCATGTCCATTTCCCCAAAATGCCGTTGTCGATAATTACATTAGCCGTAATTTGTTTTTCGCATTCTAATGGAGCGAAGGCCACGTGATCTTGCAATTGCAATATTCTTCTTTGACCTTATCATCGATTCAATCACGGTACTTTCTCTTAATTCAATAACCCAGTTTCGCCACCAGCAATGTAAATCGGTTCCTATTTCCCATTCTCCTCATGCAAATAGATATCAACAACAGCAACAGCAACAACAAAACAACAACAGCAGTAGATGAGCATTATTACAATGGATAGTGGATCTCCACCATCAGGAGACTGGGGTGTCTGACTTGACGTCTTCTGCGAGTCACCACAGCTGGCTTTGAGGTCTTATAATACTATTTAATAATTGTGCCCGATTCTCGATCGTAGCCACCGAGGTACTGCTCATGAGCAGTGGCCCCTGGGTGAATCTACTGCATGCACTGAATGGTGCATATATATCACCGCAAAAACAAAACACGACGAAATATGCATGTATCTGAAAAAGGTTGCAACTCAGTGATTATTCAACCAAAAGTCCAAAACATTTATTATAAATGATCAGTGTGCGAAATTGATTCGATTCTGGGTATATTATAACGAAAGCGTTATTGTCAACTTCCAAAGCGACCGCACCAAGAAATCACATAATCATTATCAAAGAGTCTCTAAGCGCACCACCGTCCGCCATTGAGGAAGTCACGATTTCTCTGCTCTGCAGTTAGCTCTGCCCAGTAAATTTTAACACGGTGACCTAATTACTGACTAGACCATTATCTCAGTTACATAAGATCGAGAATTGATAATAGAAGGATATTATATTTTTCATTATTCTGTCAAGACTGCGATATTGAACTACATGCACTCATAATTTATAATAGAAAGTATACCGCGATTCTTCTTGGTTTCAATATCCCATTAATTCTAACACTGCATGTGCCATAGACAAGCAAGCGCGAGTTCGTTATAATTCAAAGTGGACCATCCAGATCCCGAACAGAGTTGTGACGCAGATAGCAAGCCACAGTGGGAGGGGATTGTGATAGCGTGGTTCTGTGGCGAGTTCATCTCCCGCAACACCTCCTCCGTGTAGTAGAATGCCTCCCGACGAGTCCTGAGGGGCGTCGGAGTCGATCCTTGATAGACCCCGTTTGATAGGCGAATTTGGGCATAGCAATGGCGAGTAACGTTGACCGAAGATCGATCAGACGGCTCCCTGAGTGCGATGTATGTCACAATAAAGGGCAGAATTATTTCGGAAGTGAGTCCACTGAGAGTCATTGGTTTTGCTCGGGGACTAAGTCTGCGCCATCTTGGAACGCCCCATGGACGCATTGAGCCCAGAGATTGTCATCTATGATCTGGTCAGGAATATTAAGTCTTGCATGAAGCTATTAACCTTGTATTGAGCGAAACAGCTGAGTCAACAGTTCATAACTTGCAATGAGTTGAACTGATTAAGTAATAAATATTCTTAAGCTTCTTTTGGTAATATTAATAATACTACTACTACTACTACTACTACTACTACTACTACTACTACTACTACTACTACTACTACTACTACTACTACTACTACTACTACTACTACTACTACTACTACTACTACTACTACTACTACTACTACTACTACTACTACTACTACTACTACTACTACTACTACTACTACTACTACTACTACTACTACTACTACTACTACTACTACTACTACTACTACTACTACTACTACTACTACTACTACTACTACTACTACTAATAATAATAATAATAATAATAATAATAATAATAATATTTTTTGTTTGATTCAAATCATGGGCGACATAGTAATTGCAAATGGAAAAAAATAAATAAATTGAAAACTTGAATAAATAGAAATAAATAAATTTTAGGAAATAACATAAATCCATTAGAGCGTTGTAATCGCACGTTAAGCCAGAGAATGTTCAAAGTTCTCTGGTTAAGCTGTCCATCATCTAGTAAAACTTTTCTTTAAAAGGTCATCAATTTGATGCGTATACGTTTATTGGACTTTTCTACGATGTTGTTGGATGATTGAGCCGTCTTCACTTATAGGTATAATTTAAAAACCTTAATTTAATAAATAATTGATACAAAAGACAAAGGAATGTAGTGTGGTTGAATTCTCGAACTGTGCTAAAATAAAGAGTGTGGGATATTGGTGACTATTATTAACCATTTTTTTTCTATGGGGAGATGTCTGCTTGATTGAATTATTTTGAATGAGAAAAACACACATCTGATTATGATAATTGTTTGCCGTCACGTGCTACCCTGAATCTCTTGATATTGTGTAGTAGTGTACGTATTACGTCTAACTCGTTCTTGCCTTTGTATTATCAAACTTTTAAGCTGATGCAGTAAATATCACTGCAATTCCATATACATGTACGTGTAGGTGTATGAGTTCGCCGAATATCACTGTGCACCGAAGGAAAAACAAAACAACAAACATGATGTGTCTTAGAGATTATAACACAATATAATAATGTCGACACCACATCATCTATACATGTATAATTATAAAATTTATAGATCAGCCGTGTTATAGTAACTTCTAGTATGCCTATTATATAAAATGTATATTCATCGTATATCGAAAGATTCGCTGTAAAGGTGCAGGGACTAAGATGTGCATAAAACAGTAAGTGCAAATGAAATTTCGAGAGACGAAAGTGAAGTTTCATTCATTTCAAGGCAAGGAATTGAACTAACTTGACGCACGTTGAGGAGATTTATTATATGTTTCATGGTTAAAAATGGCATTATGGTAATGCATAACATACAAGGAATTAATTAAATCATGTCTAGCAGTTCTATATTTGAAAGATATGTGGCTGAGACTATTAGATATATTGACGATCCGCTACAGTTTAAGGCTAATGACGCATAGAGTTTGATGACATAATTTGATGAGTTAATTGCGGCATTAACAAAATATGAAACGAATGCAAATCTGATTAATTCCGATTATATACAGGAATATATTGACTTTTTTTTTCTGAAAATTCCAACGAGTGGTGCGTGATTAACCAAATAAAAAGCAAATGCATTTGCTTCCACGTCGATCACTTCTAATCGAATCTCTAATGAGATCGATTAATTGTATACCAAATAATGGCTTACACTATGTATTAAACAGACAATATAATGATTCTGGACGACATTATCTAAAACGTTTATCAATATTTATTTATTTATTTATTTATTTATTTATTTATTTATTTATTTATTTATTTATTTATTTATTTATTTATTTATTTATTTATTTATTTATTTATTTATTTATTTATTTATTTATTTATTTATTTATTTATTTATTTATTTATTTATTTATTTATTTATTTATTTATTTATTTATTTATTCTATGGAACACCCACCACAAAAAGTCCTGTGTGCAAAAAATAAAAAATAAAAAATAAATACTTTCGAATTATCACTAAAACCATCAATATCAATGTTTATTGAACATCTTCGATGAATTTTTTACAAAATATATCAATTATCTTATATATTTGACTACTGATATGTATATCAATGATGCAATGCAAAAAGAGGATATTTGTTTTTCTTTTTGCACATGATGCAATTTTATTCAATCAAATGTATTCACCGTAAATAGATACCAATAGAATACATGTAGTATAAATTTTGAATGACTTTTTAATGAGGATAGAATTGATGAAGAATTTCCTCTAATGATGGCGAGGGAGATTGTCTGGCAGAGGTAGTGTGGCCTTCTCGTTTGTCTTCTTCCGTGTCGTTGAAAACTTATGTGGTCTGCAATCAGTAATAATCAAGGGTTTATTTGATTGCTGCAATACCTACGCGCACACTCTGCATACATCTCGGAACAAACTTTAGCTAACTTTAGTCGAATGGAACTAAGACAGCAGGAAATGTCTGGTCTTAACTCTTAATGGTTCTTAATGGTGGAAATTAAAGATTCTATAAACTTAAAATCTTGGTCGAATGTGTGCTCGCTTTCCTGGAAGCGGTTTTATGCCGATAGTTCCCACTAAGTACCAGACATAAAGTAAAGACGAGGGGTCATTCTCGGAAGGGGATCAAAACAATGACTGAGTGCTTTACAAATTCGACCGACGACTTTCTAATGGGTTCGAAGAGGACTGTGTTTCTGCACGACATCATGTCTCCCCTACCTAAGTAATCTGAAATGTAGCTTCCGATTAGGGCATGCGTGCGCATATGAGGGTCACTGTGGACATTTAAGAGAGGGTGGCGGATTCCTTTGAGATGTGGCTGTTGACGAGAGAATTGAGAAAATTTTGGCCTGAGAGAAAAACGAAGGAGTGGTTGAGAGGAAGAATCGGATGAGAGGAGAAACAAGCATGTTGCAAGAGGTGAGAAGAAGGAGGTCAGAGAATACGGACACTGGAAGAGGAGGAGTGGAAGCATGAAATTGCGATTGACGGTGAGACGAAGAGGGAAGCGTGGGAGGAGAAAAACGGATGAGTAGCATCTTGGGATGGGAAGGAAAGGTGCAGCGTGCACAGCAGACGGCACCGAGAAGGACTGTCCCCTTGGATAAGGACTGCATAATGTATATACAACTTCTATAACTTTCACTCGCACCGTGATCACTCTCAACCCGCGATGAAGCTCGGTGATCAGGAGGTCGGAGGTTCGTATCTCGGTTCGGGATTCTGGATGGAAATTAATGGGGTGAGTTTTTCCTCCGAAGCAATGCTCCTGCCACGCTTTTTCCAGCAAGAGTTCATTAAATCACGAAAACAACAAATTACCAAATTCAAAATTCGGTCGATGTGGGGAAGCTTAATGATAAAAGTTTAGGCCTGTGCGTACGGTGTACAACCCATTTGATCTGAATGAAGATCCAAGAGCTGTAAGCGCAAGCGTTGAGGTTTGTGTTACAGAACCTAAGGGGTTGATGGCACGCCATTTCCTGCAGTCGAAGTCCAAAGCAGAAGTTGTATGCTTTACGCCAAACGATACCAATCAACATCTCATTATATATGAGTGTTGATGCAAGCAATATTCAATCCTCATCAACTGCGAAGAATCTGGGCGTAACGTTGGATCGACATCATAATAGTGAGGCTCCAAACCTTGTCAATCGTGCTTCCTACATCTATGAGACATCTATTAGAGATTCGTTGACAGTTGATGCCGCAGTTAAGCTTGTGCATTCTCTCATAATCTCATCGACTCACTTCTTGACTACTGTTACATATTACTCATTGGATGCAATGTGAATCTTATCAAGAAACTACAAAGTGTACAGAATTGCACGTGTTGTTGTAAACAGGCCAAGGTCCCATGGAAGGACTATAGTAGAAGTGCGCTCCCTGCCCATCTGCATTGCCTTCCGATTGCAGAACGCATTCAATATAAAACCACCATGTTAGCATTCGAGACAATGCACGGCCTCGCACCTCATATCTCCGCAGCATTGTCCAGACTCATCGGCCGCCTCGTACGTTGAGGTCCGTGCACGAACATCGCAGTCGGCACCATTGGCCGTCCGCGAAGGGCGATGGCGAATGCACTTTCAAAGAGGCTGCCCACAGTTGTGGAATATTTTACCCTATATGTGTCGCTCTGCCGATAACCTCACCAAGTTTAAATCAAAGTTAGGCTCCCTTTAATCAAATCCGCTTGAGATAACCGTGATATTGGAACATATTACGTTCCAAATTCAATTGAAAACTACAACAACTGCACAGATACGGGTTCTAGAGACTTTATACATTATTAATATTGTATTCATACATGCATGGAAAATTAAATTCCTCATGTACATGTTCAACTTTCCTACTTAGACCAAGTGTCCGCAGCATAATGCGAATGGGACTAACTATAGATATATAATATAATCTCACGATTACTGACACTAAGTTGTCGCATACACATACAGCACATTTTATAAATTAAATGTATACAAAAATTATTAATTACCTGTCATCAGCAATGTCACACTTTCTATATGCCACAGAAACCCACCAATTTTCGACGTTGTCTAATTCAGTTCTCGTTACACCGAATAACCTCTAAACTCAGACTCGATTCACATGCACGTCCACATCACTCCGTGGGATAAAACATGATTTGCTATGAAATCAGAGAACATTGTGGAGACGCAGATGGCGCTGAATTAACACCCGAATTGGGCGCATTGTGCGCTCCTATCGGGCGTGAATGCGATTACTGGCGACCAAAGCCTCCAACACGGAGTCAATGAGATCATCGCTTAGAGCAGAAGCATCTTTGCATTCACCCAAAAGCAAGCAATTTAGATAGAGTTGAGCGAAGAGGGCGAGGCGTTGTAATGATCTTGATTGTCGAGCTCCATATAGCGTCTCTCGTGGTGTAATAACGATGCAGGACCTTCGAGAAAGCGGCCATAACCGAGGAGGCGTCCATACTGATTGCGACTTCCTTTTAGCATAAATACATTTGCATGATCGATGGCTTTGACAGCAGACTGACGGAATGCCGAAACATTACAGCTGACGAAATTCGGTATCCCAAGAGATGGGTCCGCTATTCATATTCTCGCATATTGTTATAATATGTACATATACAGTTACACACCATTTGATCATTATGTTGCCATTGCTGCCGTATTTCTTGGGTTCATCTATTTAGCTGCGTAAACATGAAATGATCAATCTCATTGCGTCTTTGAACTTTCTTGGATACTGATTGTAGCTCTGATATAGGAATATGTCCGATTTGATTTGCTGCTTAAAGGATGGTATTGGGGTAAGGTCGTCGAATTGGGGTCGTATTCCTAATTGATGGGCCGAATTTACGTCCTTGTACTCATCTTCTAAAGCGTTTTAAGAAGATCTGCCAGAATTGGTTGGCTGGCCAAAACGAACTGCACCGTCAGCTTGATTCGTTTACGTTACTCTAATATTTTAGTTACTTGTGCTCAACATTGCGTCCACATTCGAGCCATTCGATCCAAATTATAAAGTGAAAAAGTCGTGATGCCATTCCACCCGCGAAGCTATTATTTTAGCTGTTTATCTCCTCCACATTCGCACATAAGGGAATTCCATTCCATAGAATCGTGACATCATTATTTAAGATGCTTATCTCCATATCTGAGCATTGGGGAATTCCATGACGTTACACTTGTCCACTTTGTGATAGTTTACATACATTTATCATACTTTAGACCCATTTATCGAGATAAAAGGTTTGTGCAACATATAGAGAATTGCATGGAGACATCAGCTTAAACATATAGATCAGCACGTCCATCGTGCTGAAATGAGCCTATATATAACGATAGATAGATCGCAATTAAATGCAAGTGCTCGGTATTAAATATCTCCAATGTTTAAGACGTTAAAATGTCGTCTGGTGGGAGTCGACCTTCCAGTTCGAAGGCCGCGGCCTTATCCTTTGTGCCATAAAGACGCTCGAAAACCTTTTGATCGCCTCACTGCGGCGAATCACATTGTAAACGGTTGAAAACATAAAGCCGTTCTTGACCCCAAGGTAAAGAAATCACTTTTTTTACGGTGAGGTCGTAGCACATGTACGTACATGATACTATTGCGAAAGTTCTCATCAAAGAAGTATGGATAGAAGTATGTCAAAGTTTTTACAAAGTGGATTTCAAAGTATAGATTCTAGAATCACTGGTATGGATAGAAGTATGTCAAAGTTTTTACAAAGTGGATTTCAAAGTATAGATTCTAGAATCACTGGTTCAACGCCTGTTTCTCTGACGTCTCGGGTGAACCGTGTCTCGTGCAAATATAATGCTCGTTTTATGTTTTATGTTGATATCTTGCTACTCGTGCAATTTCAACACAAAACTCACAGTATGCGAATTCTGCATGTCACATCCGATGGTGTGATAACCAATAAGGCGGCTTAATCATTACCAATTTGGGCAAACACATCCCAGCAATAAACACCCAAATGTATGCGGTGTACCTGTCGGTTGCTAAGTGATATAGGCACTGACAGATCAACCTCTTGCATGCTTGTCTAATAAATAGCCTAAATGGTATCAATAAAGACTTCTGGTTGCCACATTCTGATTCCACTATCAACAAATTGCAATCCTCTGTTACCACTACAACAGTGTCTACAAGTAACTATAGGTGCTGTTCTATGCATGTTTGACTTGTATATATCTTTTGTACATGTATTTATTTACCAAGACAAAATGAATCATCTTCGTAATCCGCAGGCTGTTAACAACTTAACTCGTTTCCGCGTTTGTGAGAATCGTCATGTGATCTTCAGTAAGTAATTCCAACGAAGCGCAAGTCGAAACAAAGCCATTGTTTCATTTCCGCTTGAAATCGACGCCATGCAAGGCTTCACAGCTTCGCAGCTGTGAGTCCTTTCCTCGCCAGAGAGCAATGTCATCTCGATTTTGATTTCTGTTTTAGCAAAGCATTGTGTTTGTTTATCAAAACAGTAGTAGTCCACCGGTTTTACCTGAATTTTAATGCACTTTTACTGACAACGAATAGGATCCCCGTAATGTTCACCAGCAATTTACATCAACTCATAGAAAGCGACAAAGGTTACTTCCCCTCTTCCCTTGAAGTGACAAAAGGAACGAAAAAAAGTCGTTTGTTTTTGTTAATAACGAGAATTGATCCGTGTGCATATCGGCATGAAGCAACTCTTGCTTCACGTAGAAATGTATCAATCACGAAACGATAATCACGACAGGTATTTCGAGATTATCCATCAGTGGATTCAATAAAACAGCGATCTGAGCCCGATTGCTTCGAAGCAGCATGTGCGCCATGATCACGCAGAAGAAATTGCTGCTTTGTTTTATGCCTCTATTGCTTAGTGTGCAATTTGTTGGCGAAATGCCTTGTTGCTGGGTCGCTGCAACATTCGCTCCTCTGCCTCTCGTTGCATAAAAGCCGCAAGTTAAAGCTCCCTGGGGCTACCAACTGTGACGTCAGAGTGGGTAGGAAGGCCAATCCAGTCATTTCAGCGTTATCAGGACTGTGGATGTCAGACAGGGCTTCACATCTGCATTACGCTGTTTTAAAGGTGCGCTTACAAGGTCGTTCTTTATGCGAGGCACTCTCACAAAACAAGATCAAAGCCCGTGTGTTATGCAGCCGTCTAATTTCGTGGGAGTGTGTACTCACTGGATTATGCATACATGCAAATAACACATGAGATGCATATTATTGTAGTCTTTCTACCCTCTCATAATTTGCTTCTATTTGATTATATTTCCGGGTTTCATAATACTTTCTTTTGTGAGTTAGATGCACCTTTGTCCATAGCTATTACTGCCTTTAACTAGGTCACCTTGTTACGCTCTTGTTCACGTGGTCGTAACTTATACGTTTATTTGCTTTGATCATTGCGTATTTTTATTTCATTTGCTTCTCTCAATATGTGGTCATTGATTGAGAATCAATGATTATGCTTACCTTGGTGTCGAAAAGCAGCGCACACTTAAATCCGGAGAGAAGTACACACCCGCGTATATAGACGCTAATATGTTGGTATAATAGATAGTATAGGTGGATGTTTGTTACTGCGGAAAGCGGATGCACTGGGAAATGATGTTTTTATTTACCTGAAGATGCGCTGAGCGTCCTTAGTATCATGATTGGTGGAGTCGGTGATTGGCATCTTGTCGTATTCCTTCGACGTGAAATGCACCCGAAGCATGCAAACGAAATAAAACGTCACGAAAACAGCTTAATCATAGTAAGATGAGATAAATCCTTGTAGATTTATGTCACAAACTCTACGTGCAAAGTCACCCGTTCAGGTCAGTTCGGGAATACATGTAGTTCCCATAAGATATATCTATCACAGAATATAAACAAGTTCACAGCAATTTAATGATATACATGCATATACAGATCCACTCTGGGTTGCATTTCTGTCAATCCGTAAGTAATGCGTAGTATTATTTGCCGACTGCCTCTCATGATATGAATTTTCATTGCAGATGGCAAAGATGAGTCACGGATATTGCACCGCGACGGTGTCCACCGGCCGACCATAAATTTCCTTCCCCGCTGACCCTTGCTGCAACAAGAACATAATCCCAGCCAATAAAGCCATCATTGAGACCATCATTCACACTGCAACCAGCAAATCACTACACGGTCATAACTATTGCATGTCCATTTGGCGGTGCGCCTAATTAACGTTCACGTCCTGCAAGTACCCCTGCGCACTGTTCCTTGTAGGCGTGAATATAATAAGGCATCCTTATATTTATATGAACCTCGGGTGCTGTTAGACACTGCCCTCAATTTAGGCGAACAACTTTGCTGTGAAAAGCGTTCGACTTGAGGGAATGGTCGACTCCCTTAGTTTTAAAACGAACGAAAGGCCAAAACGCGTTTGAAATACTTAAATTACAATCATGTACAACCTACATTGTCATCGTGTTTGATTGAGTATAATGCATGCTCTTAATTATGGTTATATTTTGTGTTGTTTGTTTTTATTTCCCTTTATACATAATTAAGAAGCTAGTCCGAAGCGCTCCTGTGCATGTTCCTGCATTTTAGCGCCCAAGAAGTCAATGTACATTGTTATTATTATTGTTGTCATTATGAGTTTATTTATCACAGAGGTGTCATCCTGTGCCAATATCCCGTTCCCGTTCTGATACAGCTGACAGAGTGCTCGCGTTGCTTTATTAAGCGATGAAAAGTCGGCTGTCAGTCCTAGCGTTGACGGCATGGGTCATTTATATATGGTACGCATTCTTAAGAAGGTCTCCTGCATTTACTGCTGGGCAAACATCTGAGATCTCTCTGTCATACCATTTGGACTAAATAACATTTGCTTTTTGGGTCCGGTGATAGACGTAGGCGGGTGCATGCATGCGATGGGGGTCCACGTAGATGCAGCATCTCCCTGTCTGGCTGACTGCAGGGTCTGTTGCCTCGATCCAGCAGCCGGGATGCCCATCAGAGATGACGTCGTGGCGGCACACACCGCTCGCAAGCAGAGGAGGAGCTGCGCCCAGCCAACATAAGAGACCGGGTTGCGGCCAAGGAGGATTACTTCGTTGATTGAAGGAGGACGTGTCATATGCACTCTGGATTACGCTGCAATTACGTCGGCTAAATTACCCTAAATAACATCTTAAAGCTGAGGTGAGACAATCGAATTAGTTTTTACCCATGCATAATTTTGTGTATATATTAAAAAAAACCTTTGAGCAATGTATACGACATTTGATTGTAATGTGATGCTGAATTTGTATGCGGTGTTACCGTTCTGCACGCCCTCTTCGGTGCAATATAATAACCAATAATGAAATTAGTTATTTTTCAATTTCGTGTTGACATATTTCTTGGTACAATCCGCTCTCAACAAGTGGTTGCTCGAGTAGACAGGACCAAAAAAAAAAAAAAAAAAAAAAAAATAAAAGAAAAAAAAATAGTAATCCACTCAAAACTCAAAAATTTATTTCGACAAATCTTTGCTAAATGGAATCATTCCGCTCGATCTGGAACTCATTTAACGTCGTCGACATCGACGAGGTTTATGTGCCCATTACAGCGGTCACCGACGACCTCAGCTGACCCTCTTGCGGGGCGAATTGGCGAGCGATATTAGGCATAGTTGCCGCATAAAAAACCCAGTCTATTTTTGCCATGTTTGGGCCTGTTGTTTGGTATTGGAGCGCGGCGTCATGAGCTAATTGCCGAGTGCTGCAAGGTTCCTCGAACGACGAGCGATCAGAAAATTGCACGAGTGTATTTCGGATTCTGTTTGAAGCGAGAACAGATCTTGATTGCTGTGTAACATTATGTGCATGTGCTATTGTTCCTCTCGATTGTGAATTAATCTAACTCGCTGAGAATACCAATTACGTGTACATCATGCATTGGGGGGTATAATCAAATGATAAAATATCAATATATGCATGTATTTACATTTGTAGTTGATATGCATGCAGACATTTCTGCTTATTATACGAATCCAAATAGCTAGGATCCAATGCAATTGCAAATCGCACTGCATTGTGTTCCAAAATGATTATTTCTTTTAGACAAATATATTAATATTATTACCTGACCTAAATTCGCTAAAGTATCAGACACCGATCATCAGATGGAATCGTTTTCAGAGGCACCCATATAATATTAGGATATTTCGGGAGTCTCTGTTTGCTATGCACTATTCTATTATGCATCAATTACAATATTAATAATACTGGTACTGGTTATATGTATTGTAACACAGATAATCCATATGGATCAGCTACAAGACAATATTAATAATGTATTTATCGTCATTTAACTTGTAATAATTTGATATGCATACCTTTCTTGGGTACCATGTACTATATATAGACAGTGTAATGTATTAGATAGAATGATGATAAGGAAGGAACGACGTTTGCGAATGAAGGCATTTCTTTCCTCTCACCGGTTCGTGAAAGTAAAGCATAGACTTCCTTTGTGATACCTGGTTATCGGATATGTATTATGTACAGCCAACGAGATAGGTACTGAATGAGAAATTTGTTGACACGCATTAAATATGAGGAAACACCGATGCGTCCACAATGTTGGGTTAACGGAATGCACTGCACCCGTTGTTTTGTTCAGCCGTGTTTATGCTATTACTTGTTAAACTTATGCGAAATAAGGGTTTCCGGGTCCGCATTGAAGTGCGTGTGCAATGTAAAAGGAATGAGGGGTATGCCGTAAACGTGGTTGCGTCAGTATATATAATCCTTTCATGCGTGTCTCTCATTTGGTTGCCACGTACAGACTCTCGTAGTGAGGTGAAGGTAGTCTGGATACACAGACACTAGTAGTATTATAACGCAGAATGCGTTTCCCGGGGACTGAAAAGCATCCTCCCAAAACGCGTCGTAACTCTAGTAAGAGTCATTTGGTGCCTCTGGAAAGCCGAGCCGTGTAAAACCGATGACCTCCCGCGAAGAGGATGAGCTGTAAAATTAGGTGCACGGCCTACGGATCCTGAAACGCACGACAGCCGCGTGTAGAGAAACGGCGCCTTATCAGGGTAAGCCAAAGACGACATCGCATCGCGGCGTCTTTCGCAGAAAACTAAACCAAGAAACGAATCGTCTCCTCTTTGTCCTTAGCTATGTATGAAAAAAAGAGGAAGAAAGAAAAGTGAGCTGGGGAAACTGTTTCCATACGGGCTATATATACAAGAAGATGTTTCTTTTCTGCGAATGCGGCCTCATTACTAGTTTCAATGCCGCGGTCCTCTGGCTCTCGTCTCACAATATGGCCAGAAGATAGCGTCCTCGTCAAATGAGATCAATGACCAGACGATTCCCGCGCAAATGCGACCTCGGGTCAAGGCCATTCAACACGTGATTCTTATCGTCAGTCAAGATCAACCATAAATGTCGAAACCTGTTCTTCACACGCACCGTGTAATGAGAGTCTATCGGAGCATGAAAGCGCGGCGTAATTTGCGCTAAATAACGATTACTGAAGCAAGGCGCTATCCGTCTTGTTTACATAGTTTCCGAGTTTGGGAGTTTTTTTAGAGCCAAATAAATCGCAAGGAATAAATGGCGAATCGGTCGCATGGGGGGTAAAATGAAGGTTTTGGTTGTTGGGGTGGATTAGTGACGGGAGATGGATAGCCAAGGGCTAGTGCGCTTCTTTTATGGTGCCGGGGATCTTCTTTGTGGGGTGGGTTCTTGAGGGAGAGAGTCATCAACGCTGGGCGTTATCTTCTCGCCGCCTCTGAGCTGTGTCGCAGTGCAGACAAGCTGATCAGCATTGAGCCGCGATGGGCCGGCAGATAGGAAACAACATTAAGGTGGCCCAATTTTTGTAAAGGAAAAAGCACAGGATCATGAATTGTTCCGACGAACACAAAACAAGAAGGATGTATTTGACGTCTGATGCTAGAGATAAACCTGTCAATTTCGTCGCATCAGAGCGATGGACACCCCCGGACTCGCCATCCATCTCCGCTCGCTGCCTCTCTTTTCGAAGGCTGAAATTTGCTAATTTGCAAGGCAGCCAAAGGTGCCACGAGTGATCGGAGAGTGGTCTCGCGACGCCACGTCCCGTAGGACGAGATTCATAGAGCGAGTTTAGCGCGTCAGATCCGCGGGACGACGCCAATTAGCTCAGTGAGGGGTTGATTTTTTTTTTCTTTTTGACATCGGCTCCTGCAGCTGTGTCGGGCAAGCAACAAATGCTGCGGTGCATAATTCATGCTGCACTATCTCATTCGGCAAGGCTGTTGCATGACCATGGATGCCGCGAGTCAGTGCGAGGCGACCGACCGGACGACCGGCAGATCTCACCCGGAGACGACATGTACAGAAAGACGCAAGGGCCAATCTGTCGATTTGATCGACGCTTATAAGGAATTATTCACATTGACCGAATGTCCATAACATGCGCCATACATTGCCCCAAAAGACTGAGATGGGGGCATCTTCCACATTCTCTTTAAAAATGCTGATCCCTCTTCCGAGACGATTGTTTAAGGGGTTCCACGCCAAAGGGCCTCGTAAGAGTAATTTGATGCTCATATCAGACCTGGTGTGAGATTGACGCAATACCGAAGAGTTCCATTGAAGGGACATTAGCAGGGTCGACATGGGCGATTCCTCTTTGCGTGTGCTAATGCTCGTGGCACCCCCCGTGAGAGAGATTTCCATATTCCTCCTCTGGACACTTGGGGTTGTCGCCCATCAGCGATTGCCTTCGCTCTTTGCTGCGAACACCACTGAAGGATCAATCGCTGCAAAGAACATGTGCTTTGCTTGGCATCCAGGCTGCCTGGCACTCTGAAGAGTAAACATTTGTTTATACTTACTCCCAGCAAGTAAATCACTGTCGAAGAAGAACCAGAAAAGAAGAGGAAGCGGTAGAAGGGGACACATTGCGCGACTGAAATATTTTTACTAACAAATAACACCAAATCAATTAATTAATACTTTGTATAGTATCAATGATCATTTATAGAAGCCAGCAATTGGTTTTTGCACGAGCAAGGAAGCATTACGTAATCACTGCAGTCGCGTCAATTGAATTTGGCGAGAGATTGCTTTGACCGCGAGGCCGGTGATCACTGCCCATCTCCGCTTCTGGTCTCAACACTGGTCGGATAATCCAATATGCTCGAACATTAATCCAGATTGCTCCCACTTTTGATTTAATCCTGAAACACCAACTGACGTCACCCAGCTCGGAGGAGGGGGGAATAATAATAATAAAAAAAAAAAAAAAAAAAACAAAAAACAAAACAAAAAAAAAAAACAACGCTTCCCGGGAACATCATGGATACTTGTTTCTGGGCCCACATGAGCACAAAGCCCTGCAGTAGGCACCGAAGACACGCAGCAGTACGTACCGTATACATGCTGCAGTACGCATCGTATGCATGCTGCAGTACGCACCGTATACATGCTGTAGAAAGCACGTATTCATGCACTAAAGCAGGTCTGATTCGCTCTAAAACTTGATTGCACATCAGATAAGGAACACTGAAGGACATCCATCTTTCATGTAGTTGCACCGACAAAACACACTGGTTGACCCCAACAGCAAAGCGACCAACCGGTGGCTCATGAATTAGATCATCCTACAAAGTTCCAGCTTTAGTTCTGTCTGGCATCTCACGACTCAAAACACTCGTCGTCGCACTGCACCTCCTGGCTGTGAACGCTTCTCCGAAGGTGTTGCTGAAATCCATTAGCAAGATGTACATCAACTCAATTTAGCCTTTAAAGTGGGCTGCCACAAAGACTCCTTTTCCCCTTCTCGGCTATTTGCTTGGGCAAAAATATTCAATTACAGCTTTCCTCGATTGTAATCAATCATGTGACCTAACACTTAGTATGATTGCAGCAGACCCTCGAGGGGCACGATGCTACTAAAAGCCCGATCACTCCATTTATACAAATACTTCATCCCACTGCTGAAAAACAGAATTTCTTAGTCAACTCTTGTAATTACAAATAATTAATTATGGAGCAAGACGGCGTAACTTGATTAGTGTCATAATTGAGCAAGTTGATTAATGGGTGTCATTTTTGCCACCCATAAGAGAAAACACCCGTTCTGGGGTTACCCATGAGCTGCGTCTCTATGTCATCACAAGCCTCTCGCCACAGATCATCAAAAGCTCTTAGCTGCTTTCCACGCAGTTGGCGCCATTTCGCAAGTGAGTGAACAGCTGTGATGTACTGCACAGCATGGAACACGGACCACAGACTCCCTCAGCTCATAACTTACGACCTAAAGTGTCCGTGCCGTTCTGCAAACCCATCCTGTATATTCCTCCAACCCATGCATTGCTTCTAGGAAAGTAGTGCAGCGGCACCAGGATTTGAGCTTTGGTCTCCTTTATCAGCCTGTAGCAATAGCGAGTGATTGATAGCGATCCGGAGCAGCATGTACCGGCTATATTGGCGTGTTGAAGGATTGGTCACAACCAGGTAATAGTATTTATCGATGTTATTATGAGATCCCTTAACCTTCAAATCAAATATAGCCACATAAAAAGTTGCGTTATTGGAAATAGCTGCTATTCATTCATGGAATTAATTTCTGTAGTGAGCCGACTGACCCTTGATGGAGACGGCATGAAGAGCTTTGATTTGGTCACCACGACGAAAACAGCAGAATAATATGTGCTTATCAGTGATATCGCGGCGGAATTGCAAATGTCGCGAATCGTGACGCGAGAACCAAATACGGTTCTGCAGCCATACGAAGGAGTTTCGCCTTCGGCCTGAGGCATAAATACGGAGGGAGATGGCGGCGATGCGAACCACAATGGCTTTTAGTAATGACCCAACGACCCTGGAATGAATGCCTTTTCCAGTTAGTGGCCTTCGAATGGGTCACGGTAAACAGTTAGACTTGCAGAGTACACACGCTTTCGTTGCTCGTGCAATGTACAGTGCCGAATCGTGTGTTTTTTTTTTTTTAGTGCATTTGCATGATCTACGCACCCTCCATGTCCTCACCAATCTCCAGGACAATCAGCGTCCTGTTTCGCCTGTTGCCATGGAAACTGAGATCTGTTGGATGAATTGAAGCCAATTAGGAGGCTGATCACGTGGTCACTGTACTGCTCCTCTTGATTTCATTCGTCGGATTAACCCCAGAGTCACGTGGTCATTCTGAGTCTCGGTTTCAGGATTAGGGCATGCAACAGATGAGTGTCGAGGGAAATCTGCCGCCTCCACCCCCTGAGCCAGTACGCTCAACGGCCTATAAACGTTACCCTGTGTAATCCCTGAATGCAATCGAGATACCTTTTGTGCATAGTTATTTCTTATATGCATTTCAGTCCAAATGGTGCGAGATCAAAAGCCTCCTCACCAATTGGTTTAGGAAGGTTGTCACGCATGCAGCGAAAACGGATGGAATTATGATTGAGGACAGTATTATATTATTGATTATGATATGGTAACAATATTTGTGGTTTAAGATAATTAACTATACTTATAATTTCATTGCAATTATATATATACATGCAATGTGCTTGGATCACTCGTTTGAACCCATTAATTATCATTGTAATAGACTCATAATTGCAATATCATTAAGTGTCACACAAAGGTGAACTCTGGAATCAAGTAAAATCTGGTTTCAGTAATGACATTCCTGTCAGCTAATTGGAGACTTAATGGCGCCGGTCAACAGCTGCCCTTGCGGTGCCATCGACCCGATCGAGCACTGGCAATATCACAACGTGTCTGGCGCATGTCTGAGCACCATCAATTAACATGCTTTACCTGGAACTAACTTCAAACCGAGTTTTTGTTTTCTTTGTATGCAAAATCTCACTTTTAATCACAAGCCTGTTTTTTTTTTTTCTCGCGTGTATATATTTCTCATGTAGCTTAAGGCGTAATCAAGGCTATTATCGCAGTTGATAGATAAGACAAAATCACGGTACCTTCTGTTAATTCACTTGGGAAGGGTGTTCAAACTGACGGAAATTAATTTGAAACGAAGCAGAGATGCAAAAGAATGAGAATTGAGTAATCGAATCTATGCATAACATCTAAGTATGCTAATACAATATAGCTTCATTGGAAGCTAGCTCCTCGGAGATAGAGCATCCATATGCAAATGGAATAGCAGAACCTCCAAGATATCCGATGTTAGAAAAGTGCTCTCGGCAGAGAAATATATGTCTATTGAATCAGAGACCCCGAGCGACCGCTGGTCATATGCATGCAAATATTCCTAGAGAAGAAAAAAGTGACCGGTAAGATTGTAGACAGGTCTAAAAAATGGCTTGCTTCACCCTAATGAAATCACCACCGCTACAACTGCCTAGATATTTATTTTATTTTGATAATTATTTTGCGCGTAATGACGAAGCTGAGTCCTCCTCGTCCGACAAAGAAGCTGCAATCCCAGCGGACGAGGAGTTCTCCGTACAGTAAAACAACTTCCTCTCTTTGAAGCTCCGTCATTTGCAAACCCATCACATCAAATTTGCTTGCCATAAAACAAGTCAAGCAAAGCGAAGCGTGGGCAAAGCGCAGGGGTTGTCAGTTGTCACTGCCAATCAATTCCCCCGAATGCCTGGCCCCTGCGTCGTGTTACTCTAGAGTTTGATTGTGACAAAGCATGGCAGTGATCTAACCCCTTATTTTCTTCAATCTCTGCCTGATTCCCTCTCCCAAACTCCCTTCTTTGAAGTCCTTTCCAGGCTAGACAGTTTGATGGATTACTCGTATGCTCCTTTTTGGTTAGAAAACAGTTCTGCTTTTCGTTGCTTTCGGTTATTTCAGTTTCACTTGGAATGTTTTCAATTCATGATTATCGAATTGGATACCGGAATTAATCGAAATTGGGGATTGCTTGACTCCAATCAATCATTGTTCTATCTACTGCGTGTAGGTATTACACAGACTTGGACTATATAATTATACTGGGTGGGCCAAAAGTAGTATATCTACTCCACGTTGAAGATTTCAATGCTTTTCAATGGCGCTACGCATTTCTGAGAAAGTGTTAAAAGCAGATCGCAGTGTAAAAGCCACGCTTAGATAAGAGAATAAATACTTGGTATGATTAGTTTAACGTCTCATGCTGCTATTCCTATAATATCTATTCCATTTCATCAACATTTACACCGATTTATATCAATTAACAGAGTGCACTCAACACTCCGCGGTTATTCCACTTTTGGTGGAGAACTGGACCCCGGACCATGGATAACCTTCATCGAACGCACGAATAAGGCACCGCTCTCGTACTATTGTTTTGTTTGAGGGTGTTATTGTTGTGAGAGCAGCATTAATCATCGACTAATGTTCATCTCCTAAAATCAAAATAAACCATAGAGTTTGTATTGAAGAGCCATCCAAGAGATGACGTTCCTTAGTGCTCGTTGATTTCTTTGCATAAATGGGCGCATAATAACATAGTCCAATACACATCAGGTTTTTTTAAAGCCAATTTTAGAGTTTTGTTTTTAATACGGAGAAGATTAAATATTAGACTACTTTTGGCCTACTCTATATATTGTGATATTGCAAGAATTGGTCGAGAAATCAATTTTTTGGAAAGTTTGTTAATGATATGAAATACAAAAGTTTGCAGCTCCTGGTACCAAAACATCAATATGTATAAATTACTATAATTATTTCATGCTATGGATAATTGAAATGTGTGGTCCATAGAATGTTTCAATTGATCAGAACCATCACAAATAATGGCACTGACACCCTAAAGGGGCCTACATCAGCCCTACCGAGTCAAACAAAATTCGAGCATATCGAATCACATATAATTAGCTGTACTCCTAAATTAACTGTTACATAAACCTAGTAAAAGCATACGAGGCAGGGCGACTGTTTGCTTTGAATGCGTGTTTGGAGGAAATACAAGCATCCGAACACCAGAGGCGTTATTTCACCGTGCTGAGACCCCCCAGTACATTAAGGCTACAAGAAGTTTTATCGTCGTGAGATCCTTTGCCAATAAAACTGCCAAAAGAGTGTCCAATGGTCGAGAAATTGCAGCGTACCCTTTGCTTTTAGACAGGCTTTAAAAATGCATGAGAAAACAGCTAAAAATAGAGCCCAAAGTGGCTGACGTGACGTCACTGGGCGCTATGAGCGCAATAAGAGTGAGGCCAATGTTTCGTTCCATCGTATAGCACCAGTGATGAACGTCGTAGTCATGAATTCTCCCCGCCTCCAGATTATTGCTTCATCGTTCCTATTTTTCATGCTAACGACGGACGAGCTGTAACAGCAGCACTTGAGCGCTTTTTTTATAGAATTTTCTTTCTCTGTCTATGAGGGGGACTCCTCTGGTCATCGCGGACAACCAGAAAATGTCTGAGGCGAAGGCATTTCAAGAGCTGGAGGCAACTTTTTATTTATTACTGAAATCAGATAGCATATTTTGTATAGCGATTTTTGATTATTATTATTTTCTGCGGTATTATATAGTTTACAATTATAAATTTATGATATATGTATATATTCATATATTTATTCGTATGAATGATATACACATATTGCCTAAACAACAGTACTTCTTAACAGGCTTCGCATGTTCAGACATCTTGAGAATGGTAGACATTCTATCTGCACAAAAATCAAAGCCGTTATACTCGGAATATGAAAACGAGAGTCATGATTAGGACCTCTGAGATTAATAGATATCTGCAAAACAAGCTGAGATTGTGCATATACATTGATATACATATAGCATTCAATAATATGAATATCGTATTACAGCGCTTCATTCTAAGAAAAAGCAGCGGAGCAAGGACATAGCACTGATATCAGAATTGTAGCATTGGCTGATTTGACTTGCATGAAGGTGCATTTCTATGGGCAGTAGGAAATCTATTCAATTGCATTACAAGTGTATATATAAATGTAATACAATTGTAAGAAATTCTAGGAACGTGTGATATAAAGGTCTTGTAATCGGACACTTATGTCGTAATATGGGCATGGGAATCTGTGTAATGTGGTGATCAGGCTGGGTATAAAGTCGTTTTATCCCGCCCTGAGGCCAGGAGTGTAGTGTGATATGACCCAGGCTAGTGTGACGGACAAACCATGTCTAAAAGATCACCCATTTTAGGTTCAATTCAAAGGGAGTTTTATTGGGCTCGAAAAAAAAAAAAAAAAAAAAAAAAAAAAAAGAAAAAAAAAAAAAGAAAGAGAGAATAAAGTACAATTTCATCAATTTTAACCAAAGATGAAAAAAAGCACACCCAGATGTAGTATATTGGGCCTCATGTATAAACAATTACAGTCCCATTTTACTAATAACACATGAGTACAATTGAGAGATTAGTAGGTGCCAAGCAAAACAATTCATACAATTATAAATGCACCAATTTGTAAATTGCCTGTGCTCTCTTTTTATAGTACTCGTTTTAACACATCGACCTATTGAAGCCTTTGTGATTCTATGTGGGAGACTATTTTAGCGTCATTAGCAGATCGAAAATTGCAGAAAGTAACGATAAACACTTCACTTATGCCGTCGATCGACTAAGTGCTCGGCCTATTCAACGCCTGTATGCTGAATCTCGGAGATTCCCCAGGAAAACTTAATGTTGTTGGTTGGATGTGTCTTGAGAGCCATTGTCAACATCTGGTACCGGAAGCCAACCATCTTCCATCGATTTTACATCACAATGGTGGGATGACGTCATCGGGAGACAAGCACGTGTCGTTTATTTTCATTTTCGGATCGAGTTCCATGTTATCGAAACATCTTTTGGAGCTGGAACACACTGTGACTGTGTCCGCTGTGACATAATCTTCGCTTTCTGTGATTCCTGAGCAAGCACCATATTCTCGCAATCTTTCTTCTGTTTGTTCATAATGTGACCTAAATGTTACCTACTCTTACTCCGGCTTGGGCCTAAATATGGATCATGACCCTTTTGTACTAGGAGTTCGATTCCCTTGTCTGAGACGTCCATTTGCCAATTTTCAATTACAGCTCATTCTTTGCCTGCGTGGCATCAGGGGTCCACAGAAACCCCAAGGACCCAATATTAGCCTTGCGGCAAAAGTGACCTATATAGCATGCAGAAAACTCTCGGCCATGTTTGTCCAATGCTATCTTTGCACATAGCTGGACGCCGTTTCTTCTCAATGTATCATGCAATCTCCCGGGGTAGTTCCGATTGACCCCGGCCTCAAGTGTAGTTGAGTTATCACTGGACAACAGCACATGCAGGGGAGGGATATGCGAGGGTCTTGTTGCTAATTCCGATGGACAACTCGGGAGAATTCAAATGTTGAATTTTGGCTTTGGCTTCGTCTACGAATTGGTTACCATTAAATTGGCTGGAATTAACGACGAATTAGGCCTACTATGTGCATATGGCACAGTTATAGTTTGTGTCATAGTATTTCTGTATGCAAAGTAATCTGCAGCTTTTGAGCTGGTGAAAAGGCAATATCACGCATGATTGAGTTTCGCAGCTCCACCCAGCCCATCCAGGTTGAAAGAGCAATAAGCTTGATATGTCACATTTTATCATATACAATTCGGACATTTTTCCGCTCGTCCCTCCATGTCAGATTAGTGCGCAGACACCCCACGAGGTCTGTTTTTCTGCAACTGTGGAAGCAATTACAGTAGTCTGGACGTAGCATGGTCATAAGGTGTAGTCATCGATCATCCTGTCACTTTACTCTCGCTATCTCACTCAGACATTGTGCTGACCCGGCGACCGGAATAAACCGATATGCAACGTCCAGCCTGCATATACACTGTATATAAGGACGTTGTGTTATTTTCGCTCGAGTGGGAAACGATCAATGGTGGCTATATGCAGAATTTTTTTTGTGGTGAGCAGAATCTAAAGAGGCCGATGGGATCTTTGAAAAAGGGATTTATATACATGTATATTTTCATTGCTGCAAGTGCCGACACATTTCTCTTGAATTGTGTAGCATATTATACTCGCCACCCGAGGCCGCTAAGACGCCCTGCATGCTTAAAACCAGAGCGGCATCCGTTACTTGCAAAGACATGCAGTCGAGTTTTCTCGCACGCACGCCGGGTGAACTTTCTGATGAGAAAGTCGCTCATTTCTTTCTTTTCGCTTCTTTTTTGGAAGGTCGAGCATGAAAGAAGGAGTGATCAAGGATCTCTGATTGCATGCAAAGCTCGCGAAAAGCCAGCGTTCAGCTTAATAGGAAACGACGCAGACTGGCTCGTGTGAACGCCCCCTCTCCCCTTCCCAGGAAATGAGTATCAATTTGGCTGTTCTCATTCCTATTGGCCCCTTACCCAATTCTCAATGGGCCCTATTCCTTCTAGAATGCTATGCCTAGAAACCTATGCCCTAACTGCCTGGATATATGCGGGAACCAAATCAACCCACGGTCACAATGCAGTGTTATGCCTCAAAATTACATCAATCTTATTCTTGATATTGCTGATATGGTCTCATCTTATCGTATCCTCCAAATAAATTGCGTTCACGATTAATGTACGTTTCACCAAGGCCTTCATTGGAATGTCATTATTTGTATAATACGACTAATATCGTCTGCGCTTCATTTCTTTGAAATGATTTCTGAACAGGTGTATATTTTCTTCTCTTGCGATCTTAATAAAGATGGCATTACCATCTTACGAAGAAAGATGGCATTGCCAAAATTGAGTACAACGATAGATAATAATATGGCGAATGCCCTCATTGGATGGAAGTATTGAGAAATTAATCAGTCCGAGGATCAACAATAATGACACGATATTGACACCAGTGGTTATGAGGGACACCGAATAGCTCAGTGGGTTAAACCGGCTGGCTGCAATCCTATGCCGACCGTGGGGGTCGACGTCCAATTGTGATTCTTAGGTGACTGCAGTGCTGCCTAACTGCGTAACAAGGCCGGGCGCTGTGTACTACTGTCTATGGTGGTATGCAGGATAAAGAATCCTTGGGATTTATCGATAAGAGTAGGGAGAAACCCCGGTCCCAGGTCTTCTGTTCTGGCGCCCGTATCATCCGATTGCTTTGGGTGGAGCCGTAAAACCCCAAACTCACAATCTCCTAGTGATTATGGGGGTGCATTGAAATACCACGTCAATCATTTCAACATAATTAATATTAAAACAATCACGCAGGGAGATGAACATCAGGGCGCATATTGTATGATTTGTACTGCTCGGATTTTCTGTATATCGGGATAATGCTTATAGCTTATAGCACAAATATCAAGGTGGGATCTTATGATGCAAGCACTGAAGACTTACACATGATCTATAATTGCTCAGTAGCCAGAGGCAATTCAACTACATGTATATGCACTTTCTTGCTTTGTATATCTCAATAAAACACCCATTTCTCCACATCACCAGAGCTTCTCTTCTCCGCTGACCAATTGGCAGGCCAATCCCCCGCCCATCCACATCAGGCCAACATTGACCCCCTAAACTTTGTTTTTCAATTACTAGCAATCAAGATTAAGTACGTGGCCCATTTGTCACCTCTCTCATGCAGCTGAGTCCAATCTCTCTCGCAGCCCCTCTTCAAATCACCCCAGCCTCTTCTTTGATTGTGTTAGCTTATACCTGCCCTATCATGTGCTGTATAAGCCGAGCTCAGACTCATGTATCGCGAGTGTTTGGAGAAATGAGATTCTATATTTGTCCGGTGGAATGGCCGAGATGGACAGCTGGGGAAATTCTGGGTTTCTGGCGTCGTTCCTTGATTACTTCTGCAAACATCAAAACACACACATGCCACCGATTGAATGCGTCAATCACAGAGAATCTGTGACACTTCTGATGGTTAATATACTGGTGTGCCGTTTTCATTCTTGTGTGATGCTTATGTATATATTAATTGTGGTGTTATCGGTGCTTTGAATTTAATTTGCATTTAATTAAATTAATATCAGTTTCGACAGTATCATTTAAAAGGTTGATGTTAATGGCAATAATATATTTGTGAAAAAAAAAAAAAAAAAAAAAAAAAAAAAAAAAAAAAAAAAAACCGAATACAAAAATATTTAATCAATAATTGGAAATCATTTATATTTTATTGTACATCGCGTTTGAACAGTTTTATTTCTTTCTGAATTTTGCGATTCATAAGTTTGAAGTAATAAAAAAAAAATATATATATAAATAAGTAAATTATTGCGATTCATTAAATTATTGTTGTTGTTATGCAAATGAAGAGGGCAAAACAAGTTCCAATGGAGCAAGCGGGGTCAAACGTGGAATCATATTTATTCGCTGCCCGAATGTGGAAACGATTTTACAGGAAAATGAAATTATCAACACTCGATTTTTATCATAAGATCCTGAAGATCCACGCGGTATTTTGTATTGACCTCTCACGATACCATCTCTTCACACCTGTTCGCTATTTCGTTTTTGTTTTTATGCGCCGTTAGTCTATTGCTTTTTTTTTTTTTGCTATGGATATAAAATGGAATTCGGTTGCTATGGATATAAAATGGAATTCGGACGGCAGAATAATTTATTAACACGATAGTTTTGCTGGGTATGCACATCAAGAAAATACCGCATGCCTGTCATTGAACGGCAACGCAGTTCTTCTGGACATAAGTATTTTTGGATGCAACGTGGGAATACGCGTATTTGTAGCACCGATTCCAGCCTTGAAATTGACATTCGCGAGCGTGAGGAAAAAAAATTAAATAATCTAATTGAATTGTGGCTCCTTTTTTCTTCTTCTAGGAATTGTGTTGGTTGATAAAACAATCTATAATCCACAACAAATTACTGGCTAATTAGAAGTTCGCAGAATTTGATACTATGTCGTTCAATCTACATAATATATATGCCAGTAAATGTTCATTCGTGGTAGACATATTATAGTGAAAACAAGGAATATTAATCGAAAGAAAGAAATTTGCAATTTACAGTAAAGCAAAATATTTAATTCATTACGAATGTCAAGAAATTAAAATCTTACATTTGAAGGAAAACAATAAATCCTCCTGTTATTCGCCTTTTTTTTTTCAATAATAATCAATAAACGTAGAGACCCGCGAGCCCGGGAAGTCTTGCATGCATGCATGCATGAGCATACAGCTGTTTCAATTTTACGCACGGATAAAAATCAATGGGGAAACCAACCAGCCTCGGGTTAAACAAAAAAAGGAGAGCACGTTTATGCATTTAAATTACGAGGCTGTCCTTTCATCGTGCGCATTTGCATTAGTTCGGATGCCAGGTATGGAATAAAGGACAGTGAAGCCTAGACGGTAGGTCAATGGGTGCAATTGTGGAACGGCAAGAGTCAATTCTGATCTGTGTTTTAGCGACCACGCTGATCCTAATTGCAAGTCATACTTTCACCATATATAGTTTGTGTATGAATATTATATATAGTATTATTCGTGTTTAAGTATTTTAGTAACTCGATATGAACAAATGGTAATTTGAGGTTTGATCAGTGAGTGATTGAATGCATATCGGATACCTCTTAAATTGAGCCGGTTTCGGTTCATTTGGCTAAACTTGTGAATCTTACTCTACGGAGAGATGTTCATGACATAGAGATGTCCATGTCATAGCATTCGTCAGCAATTCTTTTGGAGCTATTGTTGCTCACATCTGTTCACACGCAAGTGTTGCTCGCATGGGGCTATTATACGGCTATCTATCACCATAGCAATATATGAATGTCTTTGAAGTGCTTTTTCATTGGTGCTTAGGGGTAGGAGAAATTTAGATGAAGGGAGGGGGTTGCTGAATTATGACTTAGCTCAAAATTCACGCTCACCGCCAGTCAACAAACTGTCCGTCCTATAGCGCTGAATACGAAACCCATGGACCATATGAATTTGTAGAGGGGCAAGGGTTGCGTGTTGTTGCCTGTATGGCTGTATGCCACTTCACCAGGACACTCCTCCCTTGTTTTCTGTCGACCTCGATACCTCGCTATGACGTCACGAGACGCCTATCTCGACACTTTTCATCGGTGAGAAGTGACGCGACAGACTTCGGGATGCCAGCATTGCATTTGATCCCTCGGCTTCCGATTTAGGCCCTGGGGATGCGTCAGAGGCATCTCATTCGAGTCTCTTTATGTGCAGCTGGATCCTCTTACCCCTCTATAAACATACTGCCTCCTTGGAGGTGATTAATTCAAGATATCTGACTTGAAATGTAGAGCGAATGCCATGAGCTAGCGAAACTTCGATTTCAAGAGGATCCGGTGTCTGAAAAAGATATAAGCGGTTGAAACAGTCATGCCACTGTATATCTCAAAGGCTATATACGTCAAGGTTATTTCGACAGGCCCTAGCACTAGCTTTGGAACATCGAGATTAATTACTCTAATCTACATGAGTTATGTTCTGGAGCACACTATACTATGTATTACAGGCGAATAACGCAATGCTCAAAACTGACACGAACCATAATAATTCAATATTCCCCTCGCTCTTTATTTTACAGATGAAGTTCGCATCCAGGGTCATGACACGGAGCTGACTGTTCCACCCTCCAAGAAGCATGCCTGGATCCTCTCGGGGACGCCGCTCCCTCTCCCTCGGGGACGTACGTCACCATGACGACCGAGTCAGCGACGTGCACCGAGTTTTCCAGGAATTCGCGGACGGCACGTCAATGCACGGCGTGCCCCGCATCATCAACGCCCGTTCGATCCCCGGCCGCTTCTGCTGGTCTGTGATCTGCATGGGCGCCTTTGGGATGTTCCTCTGGCAGTGTGGCATTCTCCTGGAACGCTATTACTCATACCCGAAGAAGGTCAGAGAAAGAAACCTCGTGATATGTGCTAGACTCGCATCATTTGACATTTATTGTATCTACAAGGGTGTGTGCATTCTCAAAGGTCAACCATTGATTGAGTCCAAAGAGGACAATAAATTAACCTTGATAATCGAATATATTGATCGACTTAAGAGCGACTAATCAATCGTCATTGGCATCACTTATCACCCAGGGAATGCTAATGAAACCGCACAGCTTCCGATATCTGCTTTTAACAGGAATTACAGGACTCCGCATTTTTTAAGGATCTCATGATCCCAGCATAGCTTCTCAAATTAGTAATCAAAGAGTGGTCTGTGTATTGAATCATTGATAGACACCGGTGTTAGGTCACCGCCTAAGGAGCATTCGTTTTCTGACACAGTAGTGCTCTCTTATACATACTAATATAGATGCTCCCCAGAAATGGTCAAAATGATTAACGTCTTTCGTTATCATTCCTTATCATGGTTTTTACCCTCAGTTCCATTTTGCTGTTTGCTCAGTTGAGGGGGTGAATCAGAGACCGACTGAGAGCAGCCAGAGATGAGAGGGAATCTTGTTTCTAGAATATCTCTTATTCAATGAGCTATATTTAATGACTACCTCATTACCCTGGATCAATGGACCGTCACTTGTCCATGCAAATATTACACGTTTCGTGTACACAGTCATTTATGTATAGTATGCTCCAGGGTGTGACGCTATTTTGAGAAGTACTCAATAACTAAAATTAGGAGCTTCAAATAACTTATAATAGCTGGAGTATACATGTATTTATTATTATACAAGAAAATGTCAGTATGCATCACACCAATATCTCAAAAAATATTAAATACTTTATTCAAACTCCCATATTTCACGGACATTCTCAAATTCCAAGGATATGAGATTTGATTAAACATTGTCTTCTAATATACTTAGAAATTCACAAAGGCATTCAAAATTTGGTTTGATATGTCTGTAAAATAATGATGTAAAAAATGGTACCTCACCATGCTCTTTTTTAGGCTATATGCATTTCCCTAACCATACTCCCTATTTGTAGTTGTCAAAACTCAGTATTCTCAATTTTTGAGACATTTTGGAAATTTTAACAATTTCTTTCTTGCTTAATAATAAGCACACATATGCTGCATATCTTCAAATATATATTTTTGGCTTTCTTGTTCCATGTATTAGTTAGTTATTGAATCTTTCTTGTCATAACGTCATGTCCTGAATCTCCCTGTATAAGTGGCCGTGTACAAGACACGCGTAATATTTGCATGGACCAGTGATGGTCTTCTGACCTGGGGTTGTTATCTCAATCAAATTAGACAATTAAAATTAAATTTCTAGGTCGTCACTGAGATAGATGAATAAGCGATATGGTACTTTAGTTTATGTATTTCTTTCATAATCAATCATATATGTGTATATGGCTAAATTGTGGTGTTTGAGCAAGTTATATATACGGGGTCACACTTTTGGTATTGAAAAGAAAAAAAAAGCTATAAGTACTATGCAAATCATAGTTGTTTAATTCCATGCGCACATCTAATTAATTCAAAGGCTTTGGCGTGACGAACAAATAGTGTTTAATTCGTAATCAAGTATGTACATGCATAATAATGAGTAGGAGACAGAGGGAAATATTTATTGGGTTGAATAAAAGCCCCCCCAAAAAAGTGAACTACAAGTTGAAATTAACATACAGGTAAGAGGACACTGGTCGCGTAATGCATGGCTTTCGGTCGCAGGAAATGCATTGGAAACAACCTGTTGATAACTATTCATTACAATTTTGACCTCATCATTGGACCGACCAGCCCGTGCAATATAGGAGCCGTGCTTATGTGAGCCAGTGTAGCAAATGACCCCATGCGATGTCCAAGTGTCATCTGATGTACGCATTTGAACTGTCCGTCTTGCAATAAAAAATCTTAGTCATTATAATTATTCATAATCATTAACCATTAATAATGCCACCTAAACCCCCCCCCCCCCAAAAAAAAAAAACAAAAAACAAAAAAACAAAACAAAAACAAAAAAACAAAAACAAAAAAACAAAAACAAACACAAAAACACAAAAACAACACAAAACAAAACAAAAACAACAACATCAACAATAATCAAGTGATCAAGTCACCGGTATAAACTAAAGTTTTTGTCAAAGAGTTACTTGATAGTAAGTTCTTGATAGTGAGTTCCCAGTGTTTTAAAACGTGCATCCTATATATAGTTTATGAGTCGTGTGGACCAGGTGATATCTCGCTGTGGGAGCTCATGTGAGGTATCAACCACAAATCTCATCGTATATTTGTGTTCATTTCGACATGTCTCACTCGTGTAATAATTACTGAATCGCGGTCATTGAGTTTAGTCACGTCAACCTGCCATCTTTCTGCAGGTGATGGTGGAGATTGTCCAGCGACCCGTGCCATTCCCAGCAGTTTCGTTATGTAATACAGACTTCCTGGACCTGGAAGTCGCTCACCATTTGAAGGAAACTCTCATACAAAGCAACGGGACATTTATGCCAACGGAAAAACAAGCCAAGTTCATCGAGAGATACTTCGATTTCTTTCTGTACTCGTTCCATTTACTGTCAGTTTATCAAGAGATAACTCAAGATAAGAATAAGTTACAACAGGACATGGCTGAGGTATATTCCAGGTTGGGATTGGTCGCGAACCTCGGCCACCAGTTGTCCTCAACGGGCAGCATCCAACTGGACAACTTCATCGTCAGCTGCCGTTTCATGGATGGATTATGCAATGTGACGACTGCGTTTGATAAGATATTTGACCCATATTTCTTCAATTGCTTCACTTTCCAACCAAACACAATTCTAAAGTCGAGAGCTTCCAGGCTTCAAGGCGTGGAGTACGGACTGACGGTGCTCCTCTTCACCAAGAGCGCTGGTCAGGTCGGTATGGATAGGGAGGACGCAGAGGAGTTGACTTTTATTCCTGGGCTCCAAGAGTCTGATTCAGCTCTGGCCAGTGGTCAAGGGGTCCGACTGGTCATCCATCCACCTAACACCAGGCCCCACCTAACCGCTGACGGCTACGATATTCCACCAGGATTCTCCGTGACGATTGGCGTGAAAGCGCGCGAAAATGTGCGCATTCGGCATCCTCATGGCAACTGCTCATCCATGAAAAATGTACCACACGTAGAGGAAGAAACGAGCGAGTACACCCAGCCAAATTACCAATACACCCTGATGGACTGCCAGAATGAGTGCATCCAGCGTACCATAATGGAGACCTGCAGCTGCGTGGACAACCGTATCAACATGGTAGAGAACCCGCGCCATCTTCCGTTTTGTTTTAAAGTGCCCAGGGTGTCGGAAAAGTGTAGGAACAATACAATGCGTGCGCTGGTAACGAAGACTCAATCGCAGGACGATGAGAAATGTTTCAAGCCGATCAGGGCGTTCAGTCGGCGCATGGAGTGCCGCAAAGAGGTCTACGAGAACATGACCATCCGCGACCCCGATTCCATGAACAAATGCGAGTGTTACCCGCCCTGCAACGACATTATATACGACTCGTCCTATAGTCTGTCAATGTTGCCCGAGCGCAGTCCAGCGCACTCACAATTTTACGCCAGTGTTGTTCGCTTTGTTGAGGATCTTCCAGAACCTCGTCGAATGCTGTTGGAGAACTCTCTGGGCAAGGACTACAAAGATATTCTCATCAACCGTACAATCCGACTGAATGTGCACATTTCGGACAGCAACATAATCAAAACCACTGAATCCCCTGACTACGAGGCCATTCGCCTGATCTCTGACATAGGCGGTCAGCTAGGATTGTGGATCGGAATTTCAGTCATGACTATCTTCGAAGTACTGCAGCTGGTTGCTGACATTTTCCGGTTTCTCACCGGAAAAAGCCGGAACGTTGGTGAACTCCGGAATCGAGCCATTGACGATAACTTCCGTAACCATCGCTATGGCAACGGCGACCAAGGATACATACGTCCTTCACATTTGGATCTTGAAAATTGTGAAATCGACAAGCTGACTACAGTGTGACACTCATAACGCATCACATATCATAACGGACTCAAGATGCAATGGCTGTCATGGAACATGCGATAATATAAATTGGTCCATTTCCGTCATAATTCCCTCTTCGACCACGGCTGCCTGAATGAAAACATTCCTCAAATCATAACAATGATAATTAATGTTATAATGTATAATTATATCATAGAATGGATGTGAAAGAATGATTGTAGTAAACCCATCATTTGATATATTGGATACTATTTATACATCATCTGTACATGCATACTATTCAATACATTTGTATATCTGTTAGGTCAATTTGTGTGCACACACCTTATAATTATGACTATTTATCAGATAATCTGTAATTATTACGGTGATATGTTATCCATTCATTTGTCATTGGTTATTGGTACGTCTTGTTTGTGCGTGTAGTGAATTGTGCTACAAAGTGCCTGCTAAATTTATTATAGGCCACCTGATACTCTGATCCCTTTTGGAGAAAGATAGGCTCCTTTGTGAGCTTTCGACTTATCAGGTTAACTGCGCGTTATAGGTTTTATTAGCAACTCAGGCCGTGATGTGTTCACTGATTTCAGAAGGCGGGAACTTTAACTTCATAACGCATTCATTTTCATAACGCTCTTTGCTGGACGCCGCGTCATTGACTTTATCAAGATCAAATTACGCACGCGAATGCATTCCAAGGTTGATTGAAGGATCTAGAATTTAGTTTTCGTGCCGCCTAACGTGCCACATGTATGTTTGATACCAATAAAACTAACACAATGTTCCATCGACAAATATGATTGTGAAGTTGTTATGAATAATTATACACACTGTACTAAAACATTTTCCTATACTGTTTTGTTTTCATCTTCTGAACCTTGTTATCATAATTTGAAGAAAGTTTTTTGGGAAAATTGTGCACATTTCATGGTTGAGTGGAAATGATTGTCAAATTTGCGAACATAAATAGATATATATGATCAGTGTTTCACATCACATTTTTATATTCCATATAGGCCTAATATTCATTGTGAATTAGTTTTTGAACAAGTGACTGTCAGATGACATGTAAAATAGTTTTTGTGTGAGTAATGACGTTGACGTGAGGCGTTTGCTTCATTTTGCACTTGTTATAACACACTCCTTGTGTCTCCTGCCTGTGACGAACCAGAATAAAATTCAGTTGTGCTTTCAATAAAACTTGTTCTCATTCGATTGGATTTACAGATGAAGAAAAGAGAAAATATCAAATGCGGCTCGAATTGCCAAAAGATAAGCAAGCGTTGCCCTCAATTGGATTGATTCATCGAGTCGCCAGAGGGTAAGATCTCGACAAATATTGTCGTCGATATTATCGACGGGTCACATCAAATAATACACTTTATTGCTTGATCTTGATCGGAACGGCTCTTTAAGCCGAATGTCCACAAGTCGAATACATAACGTACTCTGCATTATAGGCGTATGGTTTGAGATGTAGGTAGACATGTGTAGTGTGGAATCGGCTCACAAGTCCGATTGTTCACAAGATCGAATTCACAAAGGTTACCGTTAGGGTTGGGACTTAGGTTCGGATTAGGGTTAGGGATTTATATACTTTTACATTATATGTATATACCTTTGGGACTTGTGAGCATTCGATCTTTCGACCCCATGCCATCTTGATTGAGATCATGTCACGAATTGGAAAAGGGAAAACTAAAGACAAGAAGGGGCATTTGTGCATGATCGAACTAATTATATAGGCACATCATTCAATTAAAGAGAATATCCATACCTTGAATGATAAAGGAAGTACAAGTAAAAATAATGCATGCGCGCAACCAAAAATGCGCATACGACCGATGAATAAATCTGACGAATTCTCGAGACCAATTAATATACATGCATGCAGACTTTATTGATACCTGATACGTGTATACGTGAGAGTTCTAAGCAACTCAATGTCCCTCAAAGTAGCTATAGTTTTATATTACATAAGTACCTTTCAGGCTTTTGTAAGTTTCTCTCAACAGCACTAGCAGGACGTTATGTACACACGGCGACTATAAATTCGTAATAGTAACGTTTAGTCTTATAAATAAACAATTCACACAAGAAAAATGCATATAATTATTTACGAATTTCTGCTGGTTATCGACACCCAACAGAATATAAATGGTCGGGATTGCGTATTCTTCCATCACAAATAGAATTCATGGCAATAGAATTCGACGAAAACAAAGTCATGGGTGTTACCCTATAGGGGGGAACCTGGTCCCCGATTGCATCCGGTAAGACCCTCTTCCAGTCTGCTCTTCGTCTTTCGCGTAGAAACAGCCGTATTGCGCTGCTGTGGTGAGATCGGACATTCTTGACTTTGGTCCCAAGTCCTTTGGAATGCTGGGAAGGGATTCTGGAACACGTGGCGATGGAGCTGGAGGAGGTTGAGATGGAGGAGGTGGCTGAGGGAGGTGATTATCGTAATCTTCCGCCCACCTCCCCCGCCGCTGGGAGGCCTAAAGATAATTGCCATTAAGTGCTGAAACTAAATGATAACCACTTGAGTCTGAAGGTTACAAGTCTGATAATCGACTGATAAATCAATGATTTATGACGTGGGACATGTACTATATGTAGTATTAAATACGTGTACTGATAACCCATTGTAATTAAAATGAAGAAGATGATGCACGAAAACAAGGGAATAACTAATTAAATTATGCATTGCATATGATTATGTATCTTGACTAAATTGATCGATGATGTTTTGTGTGATGTTTATGCATGTCGTTTATACAAGCAAAAACACATGTCCATCAATAACACATTAGTCAATGCATGTCCAAAATTCCCCTAATTTACCCAAAGGTGGTTCAATTGCCGTATGATAACATTATATACATCATTGCATGTATACACGTGTATATCTCACCAGGAGCCAATCATCTTGTGGTTTGTAATCCAGTTCTGGCATCCGCAGTGAGGCCATCTTCTCCATGAGCTGCCTCCAATGCAGATCGGTCTTTGATTCATCTATTTGGGGCACATCGGGAATGTACGGGGCCGGCCGCGTCCCCAAAGCGTACGTCAAACCCTGGTACTTGTTGATACTTGGCAGGGGGTAGGGAAGAGGGTGTGGTGGGTTGAAATATGGTCCTCCCCCTCCTTCTCTTACACTTCCTACGGAGAAATTACTCCCAAAGTGGTAGTTGTTGTAAGTGTCAAATGGTTCCATTCCTCTCTGACTGAATGATGATATCCGTTCTATTCATAACGAATCCATCAAAAACACGGTTCTTGCAACAATGAAGTCAATCAACGTACAGGTATCCACCAACAATAATTGCTATAGCAATATGTGGTGGTTGATAAAATACTCCATCGCCTCTTGGCCTTCTGGGCTCTATTGACTATGCTGTTCATTATTTTGATAACATTCTGGAGATCGAGATCTGGAGAATGATGAATATTCATCGGGTCGATAAGCGTTCTTTAAATGAATGTTGTGCATAAATACCACTCGGTATCCACGACCTTGTGTTTGCTTTCCTGTCAGGGCGGAGAGTCTTGATATTTGATGATCAAATACGATGAAATAATAAAGGTATTCAGAGTGACGAATGCGCATTGACGCGATGCATGGTTTGCTTTTCGTGCGACTTTGAAATGTCGATATTTTGATTTACTTTCTATCATTTCAGGAACTCAGAAGGTGTGGTTTCAAATTAAATCAAGTTCCTTAGTGTTCAATGTTTTTTTTTTTTTTGTTTTTTTTTTTTTTTTTTTTTTTGGGGGGGGGGGTTTGTTTTTGTGAATGTTTGGTATCACATGATTACATAACTTACAATTATTACAACACATAAACGACAGCTAGAACTCTTCATGCAATCGCCACGATTAATTTATGCAGCATGTATTATTTTTGGCCCATGTTTATTGGTCGAGTGCTTAGAACGACACAAATAATTAATTTGTTAGCCTCACGTAATAATTAATGGATGTAGGCCTACGCGTATTATACACACTGGCACACCTACAAGTGATGCTTTGGCTTTCAGTCCCAATTCAGCAGTAATTCTTCCTCGGCACATGTTTCTACCGGTTCATCTTAAAGGGATGGGGAACTGAATTTTAAGTGATGTTCTATTGACTCATAGCACCAATTGATAGCATTCCGTGCCAAAAACACCATGCCTGGATGCAAGCGTAAGGAAATAATCCATTCCGAATATCGGGGTTAGCATTGGGCCTATGGGAGAATGACTTCCATTACGAAGTATAGGAGGCAAACGTCAGCTGAAGGCTTGCCGTGATTGGCCCCGTTCCCCTCGTGAAGCTATCGATTTCAGCCAATCAGAGCAGATCATCTTCGCCATAAAAGGACATCTTTGTTGTTTACGAAACGAAAGCGCATGCGTGGTGCACTCTGGCTGACCTTTTCACTGTTTCAGGATGAGAAACATGGTAGGTGTCCTAGAAAATCGCTTGTTAAAATAAGAAAAATAGCGAAAAATATTTTTTTTCGCGCCTGACTGGTGGCAAAATGATTATTCTATCTATTTCCGAAAAGAAAATAAAAAAATGTTCAGGGATTTAGTCGCAGGACCGCTGATATGACGAGGTCCATTGTAAAAGATGGGGAACTCGGTGTTTCATCACAGCTCTTGACGTCACGCCTAATTAGCAATATATCTCCCGCGAAATCGTTAGCGATGATATTCCTTGTGTGGGCCAGGCATAGGAATCATTTTTGGTGCATCAATTAACGACTCAAAGTCCATTTTTAACCTGTCTCCCT